>QLTV01002419.1:11402953-11451507 GCA_003457575.1 Thermophis baileyi | reverse complement strand
TTTAAAGGTTTTTGGAAGCAATGCGTGGGTGCATATTCCAAAAGCAATGAGAAGAAAGGAACAACCAAAGGCTAGAAAGCTCAGGTTTATGGGCTATGAGCCAGGCACAAAAAGCTATTGTTTTAGTGATGGGAGCAAAAGAATAGTGATTTCCAGGTCTGCTAGTTTTTCAGAGCAAAATTGGAAAAGAATTGATACAAATTTTGGGAATGAGTCACTTAGTGACAGTAACTCAGTTAGTGATGGTAACTCACTTAGTGACGGTGTCAGCGTTCAGGGAGGAGAAACTGAAAAAGATATGAAGCAAGAGAGGATTGACACGCAGGTCAGAGCAATGGAACAAGGGGATTCCACCTGACAGGTATTCTGCTAGTAAAGTTAAAGTGTGTAATGTATGGTATGAGCCAAGGAACTATAAGGAAGTATTGGCATTACCTAAAATTGAACAAGTAAAGTGGAAAGAAGCCATGGACAAGGAAATGACTTTGACTATGACTTTGCCAGAGGGTAACAAAGCTGTGGGATGTGAGTGGGTATACAAGAAGAAAGTATTACCCAATAATGAGGTACAATATAAAGCAAGGTTAGTGGCACAAGGTTTTTCACAGCTGAAGAATGTGCAATATGATGAGATATTTGCGCCAACTGTAAAGAGTGAAAGCATCAGGCTTGCATTAGCGTTGGCAGTGGCACATGGCCATAAAATTTGGCATCTTGACATAACCACAGCATTCCTCAATGCAGAATTAGAGGAAGAAATGTACATGGTTCAAGCACCAGGGTATGAAAGTAAAAGGCCTAACATGGTGTATAAATTGAACAAGGCCATTTATGGGCTGAAGCAGTCATCCAGGAATTGGAATATCTGTTTAGATAATGCATTGAAGGGTCTTGGGTTCAAGAGTTGCAAGGCTGATGGTTGCATATACACTGGAAAGTTACAAGGTGACAACCAGCATCTTGAATTGAACCCGGAAGCAAATCGGCAACCAATACAGTCCCTGCAAGAAAAGTGACACGTGTGCAAATCTAGACTTTGTCAGATTATTCATGAACTGAGAGAGCCAATGGTAACAAGGTCAGCCAATGAATCGGCATAGCAACTAAGTCAGCCAATGGGAGCTAAACACATCTGAGTCTGTGCAGAGAATCAAAACTGAAGCTAGAAGGCTGGGCGTGGCTCAGCCCACTCTGTACTCTCAGTCCACTCTGAACTCTGAACTAGAAGCTGCTTGTATTTTACTTGTAACTGTTGCTACATTGAAGAAGAACTCTGCTAATGGTATTGTAAATTCATTTATTATTATGTTTATAAAGAAGTTAATGAATCCAGCTGAATCAGTTATCTGTGTGTGCTTCTGGTTTTGATTTATGCAACAAACTCTGATAATCTCCACAGCAAGCAAGCTCCAGAGTTTCTTTAACAAGAGTGAAAGAAGATATAGGAAGGAAAAAAGAATAGCAAAAGCAAAATTAGATTGTTTTTCGTGTTTAGAATTCAGTTTATTTCCCAGGTTCTAAAATACAAGATTTTCTCAGTTTCTTACCCATGGCTGTTATGTATAGTGGGAAGAAGACTGTTCTCCTAACTGGACATCAGGATCTTGTTGTATTTTTGAACACTTCAATTTTGTTGTTGTACCTTTCAGGAGCAAAATGTTTCAATGTGTGTGTGTGTGTGGGGGGGAGAGATTGGTGGAAGTTGTCTAAGCTGGATTGAGACCTCTACGTGAACTCCACACTGAATTTGTTGTAGCACTAGAAACCAGGAAGGCAAATCTCAGACAGGTGTACCTCTCCGTCCTCACCCAACCAAGTTCTTGCAATGCAAGCCAGGTCTGTAGAGTACTTTCATTCTCTACAGATTGTAGATGGATGTAGTCCTATTAATTAGATACCCACCTTTATCAAGCAACAATCTGAGATCAACGCACCCCTAATTCAGCTCTTTAAACCGTAGGGATGGATTTGATTCTGTTGGATCCCTTCTACTGGAACTGCCTGTCTGGTGGCAGTTTCTTAACTAAAAAGACTGGAAAGGTAAAGAGAAAGATTTCCCCTGTCCAGAGGTATGCGACTGTAGGGAATGGTGCTCATCTCCGTTTCTTATCCAAGCGAGCCAGCGTTGTTTGAAGACACTTTTATGGTTATGTGGTCAGCATGACTATACACCAATGCACATGGAACACTGTTACCTTCCCACTGAATGTGGTACCTATTAATCTACTCACATTTGCATGCTGGAAAGCAGGAGCTGGAGCAAGGACAGGAGCTTACCCTGTTGCGCAGCACTTGGGTCTCAAACCTGGGCTGTCAGCTTTCCACCTGACAAGCTCAGCATCTTTAACTACAAAAACCAAATGGTCTATGAAATTTGATCCTGTCTTAAAGAATTGGCTTTCCAGGTATTGCTGATGTCTTTATTTTCTAAGTCACCATTGGCATAGCTATTCATTTGAAAGCTGTTCCATTGGAAGGATAATACTCTGGATTATGCAGCAATTGAAAACATTTCTCAAAAATATAATTGGGATAATGCTGCTTCTATAAATCCTGGGCCAAGTTCGGAGAGGAACCATGGCAAAATGCCACGCTCTATGTCTTCTAACCTCGTCATATTGGCTTGTTTATTCAGCAATTCCATTGGCTTATTAGGGCCTTGAATGTTTTGAAAATAATTTGGAGAAGTGCTTTGGACCACATTTGAGTGCAGTGCCATGAAAAAAGAAATGCAACACCTTAAAGAAAAAACATCCCAATACTTTATATAAAAAAAACAGGATGAAAGGATCAAGCCAGCAATATTATTTGATGGAAAAATTAGAGGAAATGATGATAGAAGCAGGAATGTTCTTCTTTTCATGAGAAAAAAGTGCAAACTGAGTTCTGGGGTTTTAGTTGAAGTGGAAAAACTCAAGACTAAAAGATATTCGACTCCATCTCTTTCAAAGCTGAACATTTGGGGTTGTTATCCACAATCCAATAAATCAAGAAAGATATTCCCTCCACCCTCCTTCTCTGCATACCTGTACACAAATAAAGATTCGGTTAAAAAAAACTTTCCCAAAGATTTTCAATGTTCTGGAAAACTGGAACTGCTTAATGGGGAAAGTGAATTAAATGGGTATGAAATGGTTTCACAGTTCCCAAATTGATATACAAGGCAAAATGCAATTATTCCTCTAATTTTGCCCTCTTCTGAATGCTGAATGCTGATGCTGTTAATAAACAAATACAAAAACATTGCAGTCTAGAGTGGGGGAGGGATTACAAAAACGATTGCATTGGGAAAAACTGCCTACTAGAAGGAACAAAATGAAGAAAGTAAATATGGAAAAATATTTATAAAAATGCATAAAATATGCATGTGTTATACAGACAGCATTATTTTAAATGCTACAAACTAATATTAAAACTAAATGAAATGTACTCCCACTTGCAAATAAGCCAGAATTGTAGATAGGTAAATATAATTCTCCATTCCTGTAATAATTGCATAGCAAACCATATTTAAAAATAAATATTTATTCAGTACCAACATCTGTAAACAATGAGGAAGGAAGGAAGGAAGGAAGGGAGGGAGGGAGGGAGGGAGGAAGGAAGGAAGGAAGGAAGGAAGGAAGGAAGGAACAAAAATACACAGAAAAGAAAGACAACATGTATGTCTCCCTCTTCCTCAGTACACAGCCCATCCAGTCAATATTAAAGAAAGAAAGAAAGAAAGAAAGAAAGAAAGAAAGAAAGAAAGAAAGAAAGAAAGAAAGAAGACAGACTATTTTCCATGGCCACGAAACTAGGACCAGGGGTACAGATTATAAATTGCAGCTTCCTAGATTTATTTTAAATACAAGGAAAAACTTTGTGACTGTAAGTTCTGTACAATATTAGTCTACCTATGGAAGTTGTGATATTTGATGATGATGATGATTTGTTGTAGCTATCCCACTCCAAATGACACTATTGTCCATCCGGAGTGTGGGGATTAAGAGGGATTGGGCAACCATCTCTTAAAAGGTAAAGGTAAAGGTTCCCCTCGCACATACGTGCTAGTCATTCCCAACTCTAGGGGGCGGTGCTCATCTCCATTTCTAAGCCGAAGAGCCAGCACTGTCTGATGACGATTCCATGGTCATGTGGCCGGCATGACTAAAGGCCGAAGGCGCACGGAGCGCTGTTACCTTCCCACCAAAGGTGGTCCCTATTTTTCTACTTGCATTTTTTATGTGCTTTCGAACTGCTAGGTTGACAGAAGCTGGGGCAAGTAATGGGAGCTCACTCCGTTACGTGGCGCTAGGGATTCAAACCGCCGACCTGCCGACCTTTCTGATCGACAAGCTCAGCCATCTCTTAGGGATGGTTTAATAGGTTTTCCTGCACATTTCAGAGTAATGATTCCCTATGATTCCTTCCAACTCTACGATTTGATGATTTTATTATCAAAAAAAGTGAAACATCTTCTCCCTTACAAAAGTTAGATAAGGCTGATGAGAACCAAGCATAAAGTTATCATCAAAGCACAGTAGTGCTAACATAGCAGGAAACAGAAGTGCTGCTAATAGAGATTAACTGTAGTAAATACCCTGGTCACTGACTCTGGCATAATTGGAATTGTTTTACTATTCAAGCTGTTTCCTCTCTCTCCTGAAATGTCTCGATGACAGCATTGCCCCAGCATGAAATAATCTGTAATTTGAGGATTGTGGCAGTAATATTAAAGACTCATAAAAGCTAATATACCCATTTGGGACTAAATAATTTATTTCATCCACTCGCTTGCTAACCATTGAAAGTAATATATTAAATGCATCTAGGTACTTTTCAATTACACATTTGTTTTCTGTTCCATTTAATCATTGGGGTGCAGATTTTACATTTAGCCAGAATTATAAATGGTGAGGTGCTCTTCCACAGAGAGCCAAAATCACTGTCAGTAGAAAGTTTATTTTGAGAATAGATGATTCCCATCTTTTTCTTGAACTTTTATGGTCCTGCACATGGAACAATGCATAGATGGCATAAATTATGAACCAAGGAATTGCTACTGTCATTTGGATATTGAGACTTGATAATGCTCTTTGCCAAAATATTCAAGGGGTACATAAATACTCACAGTTTACATATGTATTCATTACACTATTTCCTTTTGAAGTCATCATCCTCATCATCCTCTTTTAACGATCAGATAATCCCTTGCGGGGTGGAATCTGGGCAACTGAATGTAGCTGAGTGTTTACTGGCCAGATGCCCTTCCTGTTGCCAATGCAGAGGTTTTTTTTTCAGCAGATATATTCTCAGTGTGCCCAGAGAGAGAAATATCTGCCTCTACCTATGATCAAACTCACAGCCTCCTGATTGTGAAGCAAGAGCTCCACCTCTAGGCCACCACACCACTCACATTATTTCCTTTTGAAGTAAGCCATATTAAATTATTAAGCCAAAATATTATGCCAAAGAAGTTAAAGGCATGAGGTAAGAAAAAGGAAAGAAAACAGCACTAGCTGAGGTGGTACCCATCATGCCTTTGGTCAATCAAAGTTTTCACATGATGCTTTGGTCATATCTGTGCTGTGGTACATGCACCATTCCTTGGTAACAATAGGAAGAGTACTTGACAATTCAAGCACATTTTGGTCAGGGTACACAAACATTACTCAAAACATGATTGTATTAAGCTATGCAAAAACTAAGACCTCTAATATCCTACAAATACCAGGATGGATGCAGTGTAATAGCACACACCTAAGGTATTTCTTAGACATTAAAAGTGAAAAAGAGTAAAAAACCAACAGAAGTATTAAGCATTCCATCATGATGCTCCTTTGTTTTCTAGACAACTGAACCGTTTATTACATTATGTAATCCAAGGAAATTTAAACTCTTGAACATTTTATTCTTGTCCATTACATTTGCATGCCATTAGCTAGACTGACATGCTGCATATATTCCTTTTGTTTGAAGAAGATTAAAATGAATAAGATTACTATTGTTCGAGAGATTTGGAGACACAGATAATATAAAATGTGAATATATTCCAAGAACATTGCAGTTTTCTACCAGAATACCAGTATTATCTAGTGATTCAAGGAAAATTTAAAAGTACCATGTAGGCAATAATGTCTCATTTCTTCCATGAAGATATGATTCTAAGAGGGAAGGATTGCTGGCCCAGAAAGAATTAATCTAATTGTACAACTTGCTGAGCACTCTTTATCTAAATACACAGAAGGATTTGAAAATTAAACTAAGAAATATTCCATATGACAGTACAGATGATTGGCTGCCTAAATGTATGAAGCCTATCTGAGAAGACACTATAAGTGAGAAAAAAAATTGTAGCTTAACAGCTAGGGCAGTAGATCAAAGATCTCAAAGCCTCTCATTCTAGCTCCCTAATCACCTAACTGGTTCTTACATCTTATGTACACATGCACATCAAATTGTAGTTATTGTTTCCTTAATACCCTCAAGGAGAAAGAGATCATACTGAAAAAGATGGCATAAAGGAAAAGGACAGAAGGATCACATCACAGGAGCAATCACATCACAATTATGATAGACAAAAATCAGAAATAAATTAAGCCTTCTGTTTCCAAGCATTATCCCATATCTATTTTAATGGAAACATTGAATATCTTCCAATTATGAATTAGTATCTCCAATTTATGAAGATACCGGATATCAGCTCCTACAGCAGATGTGAGCAAACTTCTGGCCCTTGGGCCAGTTCTTAAAGCCCCCCTTCCCTCATTCTTTTCTGGCCCTACCACAACTGCCTATATAACATTCCCCCAATTCATATTCCAGTAAATTGATATTCTCAGAATAGAATTGCAGTTACAGAGCGTACCATGACAAGAAATATGGTATTACACAGCTGAGAAAAATGGAAGGAAGAAGCAACCTGTACCTGCCTTTAACTACTGGTGCTTGTGTGTTGTGGCAATATATTTTGTTTTGTGTTTTCATAGCTGTGAACTTTATCTAACCATGTCACATTCATAATGCAATTTTCAAGGTGGACAGAAATGCAACAGAAGGAGAGAATGAGAGTCATTAACTGGGCCACAATCAGGATTGGAGAGACCTAACAGCTGGCAGTCAGAACAAATAATTTACCTTCCTCAAATGAATGCTAGATTTGTTCTACTCTTTTAACAGATAAAATATGATTTCAGCCTTGACAGTGAACAGCAAGTGTGTATGATAATATTTCTGAGAACAAGAATTGATGGGAGCAATCAAAAGCTAGTTTAGATGATAGACCTGACAAGCAGTCTCAGAGCCGGTAATCAGGAGATGCATATCCAAATAAGAGCTACAAGTGATTCGAAAAAGTAATCTCTTTCATAAACAGAAAATGACACTTTGTGATTTTCAAAGTGATGATAGCCACTGGCAGGTTTTCAATATACACAAATATTCAATTGTTAAGTTGAAGAGAAAGTCCTAGACAACACTACCTTCCACAGTCTCCTTTAAACCTCCTTGAAATGATTTTTTCTTCCTTTCTCTCAAAGCTTGGCTTCCTTCTCTTGTCTGTCAAATCCTGATTTTTCAATCAGCCCCCTGACAAATGTCAGGTTGATAAAAAGGATTATACACATCTCTGTAATGGACTTCTTAGCACAGGTCTGCAAACCCACAGGAAAGATTCTTTATAGCTAATTCCAAAATCTTATTTTATCTGGATCCATGTAAATCTTTCTAAATTCAATATGTATATTTATTTATTTATTTTATTGAATTTATATTGCCGCCTATTCACCCATGGTGACTCAAGGCGGCTTACAGAATATAAAACCACATTTAAACAATAAAAACTAACAAAAAGAATCAAATAAATTAATATATTACAATACAACAAAATCACCCCCCACCTCCCACCCCCCGCCCCGGCGACAGCAGATCACACGAGCCATTTAATGGGCTCCATCTCGTTCTGGGTTCCCCAGGCCCACTGGCAGAACCAGGTCTTCAGTGACTTCCGGAAGAGTATTAGAGTGGGGGCCATTCTAATCTCTGGGGCAATGACGTTCCAGAGAGAGGGAGCCACCATGGAGAAGGCCCTTCTTCTGGGTCCCACCAGGTGTATCTCCCTCGGGGATGGGACCCGCAACATTCCCTGCCTCCCCGCTCTGATGGGTCGGGTGGATATGACTGGCAAAAGACGGTCTCTCAGATAACCTGGTCCCAAATCATATGTGTATGTATATGTATATCAGGGGTGAAATGTTCCCTGTTCGCTCGTACCTGTCGGTCGCCGTAGAGCCGGTCACCAAGGTAGCGCGAGGCACCGCCCACCCGCCCGGACTGCTGCCATTTGGGTTTTTTTACCCTCTGCAAATGCACAGAACGCTTTGCGCATGCGCAGAGGGTAAAAGAACCCAAATGGCGGCATCCGGGCGGGTGGGCGGCGCCTCGCGCTACCTTGGCGACTGGCTCTACGGTGACCGACAGGTACGAGTGAACTGGGAGCATTTCACCCCTGATGTATATGCTTTTGTACATTCTTAAACTTGTAGCTAAAACTCACCCACGTTTTCAGACTTTTTGATCCAAACATTCATAAAAGCTGAAAAACAGTTAAAATTTCTGAAGTGATTAAAAAAGGAAGTATGAAAACTCAGTGTCCATTTGAAGACACTGGCTACAGTTTGAGTAAGATAGCTTTTTGCACTCATGTCAGAAGCACCAAGGCACTTCCAGGTTGAAAGGATTAGCTGGTGACATCACCGCTACCCCGGGGACACCCAGTTGGGGGCTCCTTTCATGTCCCCGGCAGGAGCTGAAGCGAAGGACGAGAGCTCAACACTGCCCCATGGCAGCTTTTGGGTCTCAAATGTGGGCTTGCTAACCTTCTGCCCAGCATTCCAACCACTTGAGCCACTGTGCTCCTAGTAAAATGGCTAATCCCTCATCTCTCAGAGCTACAAATCTTCTGGAGACCTGGTGTTGTGTCTCCTCATGAGGAGCAGCTCCTTGGAACACTTGTGGGCAATCTCAGGTTTACTCCTTGTATGGAGAGGAATTACAATATGCTGGTCTACTTGCCATCTCTCTTCATTCTACTGCAGTTGTCAGCTCTGATTTCTGTGGAGCTGTCTTCAGACTGCTCATTTTTCTCTAGAAGTTGGGGTTGCTTGTCTTCTCTAAGAGTGGTTATAAAGTTTAATAATTTAAGCCAAATGTTATGCATTAGTCCAGTGCGAGCAAGGGTGAATGTAGCCTGGATTCATTGGTGAGAACTCACTGGTGTGCTATGTGACAGATGAATGCCAACCCACCTTAAATCTAAGATTTACAAGACAACTATTCGCCCTATTGCACTGTATGGCACTGAATGCTGGCCAGCAACAACAGGGACCGAAAGCTATCTCCATGCCATGGAAATGTGAATGCTCCATTGGATATCTCCCTTCTTGACCACATCACAAATGACACCATTCAACAGCATTTTGGTGTGGCACCAATTATAGAGAAGATGAAAGAAGGCCGGTGTTAGATTCGCGTAGGAAGAATAGCTGAGACGTAGGAACAGTTCAGCACCTTTATTGTAGTCAGCAACAGCTCAGTTCGGAATACCGGCTGGCGGCAGGGAAGCCACTTTTATGGGTTTCCCTGTAGCCTGCTGGCCAGTGACATTGGTTCAATTCTCCCGCCGCTGACTAAGCCAATCAGCGGCGGGCATGCAAATACGTACTCGGTGTGTCAGTACATAACACCCCTCCCCTCTTAGTTCAGCAACTGTCCAATCCTGGAATTAGCGTACGTGACATAGTCGCGCAGGTAGGTGGGCTGCTGCAATGTCCTACTGGGCCTGCGCGATTCAGTCTCTCTGGAGTCTTCACTCGGTGCGGACATGGCTTGTGTTGCTCCGTCCTCACTCGATGGAAAAATCTGGAACCGGCCTCCAGGCGTGGCAGCTGAAGGTTCGACCTCGCTGTCCTCTGGTCCCGGCTGACTTCGCTGGAGCTCCATGGTGCCCGGTAGGTGTCTCCGCTCTCCTTCTCGGGTTGAGATAAGTGGTCTTTGGAGTTGTGTAGCTAGGGCCTGGTCTCCTTTGATGTCGTCTGGTGTGCTGTAACTGTATGGTCGGCAGGGCGGAGACCCGCATTGTGAAAAATTGTCTGTTTGACTCCGCGGTGGTGGCTCGGCTTCTGGTTGACGGAGCCACGAGTCTCCCACCCGGTGTCTTAGCTGATCGATGTGTCGCTTCCACATCGTCTAACTTGACCTTGTAGGACTTGGGTTCGGTGACATCTATGACGGTCGCTTTTACCCACTTAGGGTCTCCGGCATAGTTCTGTGTGAACACTAGGTCTTCTATGGCTAGTGTTCTGGTGGGTTTACTGGATCCCAGAGGTTTCTCCGGGTTGTACGTTGGATTTAACCTGTCCAGTTGGGAATCTCAGCTGACGTCCCATTAGCAGCTCTGCTGGGCTCCGGTTGGTTGCTCACTCGGAGTTATGTGTTGGGCTAATAGGAACTGGTCAATCCGTTCCTGCCAGTTCCCTGGCCCCATTCTGGTGAGCGTTTCCTTTGTCATTCTCACCATCCTCTCTGCTTGTCCATTGCTGGCCAGACAGAAGGGCGAGACGAGGGCATGTCTGATTCCTAAGTTGGCTAGGAATTCCTCCATTTGCCGGGCTGTCAGCTGAGGTCCGTTGTCTGAGACCAAGATGTCTGGTAATCCATGGGTTGCAAACACCCTCCTTAGCACCCGGATGGTGGCTTCTGTGGTAGCGGTAGGCATGTTGATCACTTCTAGCCACTTGGAATATGCGTCGACTATTATGAGGAATGTTTGACCCGCCATTGGCCCCACAAAATCAATGTGGATTCTGGACCATGGCGCATTGGGGGTCTCCCATTCTGATGGGGTTGTTCATGGGGGTGCTGGTCTGGTCTCTTGGCAGGGCTGGCAAGTTGCTACCCACTCTGCAATATCCTGATCTAGGTGAGGCCACCACAGGTAGCTCCTGGCCAGTGCCTTCATCCTTACTATCCCCGGGTGACCGATGTGCAATGTCCTGATCACCCTTTTCCTGAGGTTCTGGGGAATTATTACTCGTTCTCCCCAAGTAAGCAGCCTTTTAGCATCGACAGTTCCATCTGTTTGTTCCTAAATGTTCTGAATTCTTCCCCCTCTTCCTCCTGTGGCCACCCCCTCAACACCCAGTTCATTACTTTGGAGAGCACCTTGTCTTTAGCTGTGTGCTCTGCGATGTCCCAGGATGTGACGGGGCTGGTCCACTCTATGTCAACCAGCAGGATTTCGGCCACAGGAGCTGGGTCTTCCACCAATTCGGGTTCCAGGCAGTGGCTGAGGGCATCTGCGTGGGCGATGCTCTTTCCGGGTCTGTGGATGAGGTTGTAGCTGTACCCTGAGAGGAATATGGACCATCGGGTTAGCCGGGGGGAATGTACTGCGGTGTTTGATTGTTCCCTGCAAGTAGACCCAGTAGAGTGTTATTAGTTGGAACTTCCGCCTGTATAGGTATTCATGGAAGCGCTTGATGCCAGCTACTGCTGCAAGCGCTTCCTTGTCCAATTGACTATAGTTCCGTTCTGCTGGGGATAGGGTCTTTGAGTAGAATACGATGGGGGCTTCTGAGCCATTGGGCAATTGGTGGCTCAGTACCGCCCCCACTCCGAAGGGAGAGGCGTCGCACATCAGCATTAGGGGGAGGGTCTCGCTGTATTGCATCAGGATGCTGTTTGAAGAAAGTAGGTCCTTTAGGGCAGCAAAAGCGTTGGCCTCTCTTTGTCCCCAAGTCCACGTGGCTGTCTTTCCCAGGAGTCGATGCAGAGGCTCAGCAACAGTCGCCTTCTGTCGCAAAAAAATTGCATAGAAATTTAAAAGTCCCAAGAATGCTTGTAGTTCCAATTTATTCTGGGGTGCTGGGGCTTCTTTAATGGCCTTAACTTTCTTATCAGTGGGGCGTATGACCCGTCTATGAGGAACTCCAGAAATTCAACGCTGGTGACCCCAATCTTGCACTTGTCCTTCTTAACTTTTAAGCCTCGTTCTTGGAACCGTAGTAAAACCTGCCGCAACCTGTGCAATAATTGGTCCTCTGATTCCCCTGATATGAGTACATCATCGAAGTAGGGAACCACTCCGGGGATGCCATTCAATAGCCTTTCCATGAGGAATTGAAAAAGTCCCGGGGCCACGCTGACCCCAAACTCTAGGCGGTTACATTTGAATGCCCCTCTGTGTGTAACTATAGTCTGGGCTTCTGCTGTGGCTTCATCTACAGGCAGTTGCTGACATGCCTGAGCCAGATCTAATTTTGCAAATATTTTTCCGTTGCCCAGCGAGTGTAGCAGATGCTGGACAACGGGCATAGGGTATGCATTTGGTTGCAGGGCTTTATTAATGGTCCCTTTGTAGTCCGCGCAGATGCTGATGTACCCATCCGGTTTCATGGGTGTGACAATGGGGGTCTCCCACGTGGCATGTTCTACTGGTTCTAAAACCCCTTGGGCGATCAGTTTGTCCAGCTGCTCATCGACCTTGGGTCGCAGCACGAAGGGAACCCTCCGGGGCTTTAGTCTGATGAGCGTTATGTTGGGGTCTAGGTTAAATGAAATAGGTTTGCCCTTATATTTACCTAGACTCCCATTGAAGATGGTTTGGAAGTCTGCGAGCAGTTCATCCAGCTTGTCCCCTCTGATTTGGTGTAGGCCGGTGATGTCGATGTCTAGCGTCTTGAGCCATTCCACCCCCATCAGTGTTGGTTGGTGTCCTTCCACTACCGTGAGAGACAAATTTCCTGCGAAGTCTTTGAACTTGACTGGGACTTCTGCTCTGCTGAGGACTTGGATTTGGTTTCCGTGGAAGTCTGTGAGATGGATGTTCTGTGGTTTCATCTGTTGTCGAGTTATTCTGGGCATGAGCTGCTTCAGTGTGCCCCAGGCCATAATCGTGAACACAGAGCCGGTGTCTAACTCCATGTCACATGGTAGTCCATCGATGGCCACTGTGATGATGAATTTCTTGTTCTGCTTGGCCATTGCGTGGCCCACTGAGGTGTGGTAGGTGCC
This sequence comes from Thermophis baileyi, assembly GCA_003457575.1. Lineage (NCBI taxonomy): Eukaryota > Metazoa > Chordata > Lepidosauria > Squamata > Dipsadidae > Thermophis > Thermophis baileyi. The sequence goes on along the minus strand of QLTV01002419.1, from coordinate 11,438,457 downwards.
CCTCGACTCTTGAGACACGTGGTCGTCTTGTCTTCTGCCCCTCGGTGGCCCGGATCGGTTTTGGGCTTGTCTCCCTGCTCCCATGGGTGGTCTGCTGGGAATTTGGGCTGATTGGTATTGCGCTGATAATGTGGCTCTGCAAGCTTCAGCTATGTGGCCGCGTTTCTGGCAACGGCGGCAGATAGCGTCTCTGAACTTGCAAGCCGCTCTGGTGTGGCCCCCTAGGCAGCCGGCACAGCATGGCTGCCGTTGATTAAAGTCTCTGGGGCTTACCCGCCTATCCTGTTGGATCCGATAGACGTAGTCGTCGTCGTCATCATAGTCCACTTCTGTCTCTGGAACCTCTGTGCGCCAGTCCGTCTGCCTTTGCGCTTGATGGACTCCGCTGGTTTTCCAGATGGTGGCTGCAGAGGTGTCCGAGGATTCAGCAGCTCTGGCCTCTTCGACCACGTCCTTGAAGTTGGCTCCCCTCCGGATCAGTAGCTTTTTCTGTAGGTTGAGATCCCTCATACCTAGGATGATTCGATCTTTCATCATTTCCTCCAGATTGATGAACTCGCATCTAGACGCAATCTCCCGGAGGCTGGCAACCAATTCTCAGAGGGGAATGAATGTCTCCCCTTCGTTTTGGCGAATTCGTTCCTGTGCACCATCGGGGTATCGGAGGGGGTGAAATGTTCCTTTAGTGCTGTTTGCAGAGTGGACCGGGAAATGGATTCAATATCCATGGGTGCCACTAAGGTTTCTGCCAGTTGTAGATCTTGGGGCCACAGTAAGTTAGGAAGAGAGCCCTCTTCCTGTTGTCTGGCAAATCCTGGAAGTTGTTGGCTTCCAAGAACATGCGGAACCTGGACATATAGGTTCTCCATTCTTCAGTTTGAGGGTTGAAGAAGGCTGGAGCTGGAGATTGCTGTTGTGTCATCCTGTTGGTTGGCCGATGTAGGTTAGAACGTGCTTAAGATGGCCGTGGATCACCACGAGGTCCCTTTGTCCTGTTGTCTGCTTTCCACCACCTTCGTCGCCAGTGTTAGATTCGTGTAGGAAGAATAGCCGAGACGTAGGAACAGTTCAGCACCTTTATTGTAGTCAGCAACAGCTCAGTATGGAATGCCGGCTGGCGGCAGGGAACCTGCTTTTATGGGTTTCCCTGTAGCCTGCCGGCCAGTGACATTGGTTCAATTCTCCTGCCGCTGACTAAGCCAATCAGCGGCGGGCATGCAAATACGTACTCAGTGCATCAGTACGTAACAGCCGGCTCCACTGGTATGGACATGTCCAGAGAGCAGCACCTTCCACCGTTGCCAAGACTGCCTACCAACTAGAAGTCAATGGCCGGCGAATAGAGATGGCAAGACACCATCAACAAAGATATGCAAGCTGCAGGCCTGCACCCTGGAGAAGCAGCTGACCATGCAAAATGGCGTTCAATGATCCGAAAAGCAGACCCTGCACCTGCGGGAATACGCTAGGAAGAAGAAGAAGAAGATTATGCATAAATCCGGGGAGAATGGACGCACTGAACTGAACATTTAAACAATGGATGTGTGGGTGGGAGAATATAAATATTTCCATTTTCTGGGCTTAATATCCAGTGACTTCTGAATTTGTAATCTAGTTTCAAAAAAAAAAATGAAAACAACCCCTTTTTTGCTGGTGAATTATTATTATTATTTAAATTTCTATGCTGCCCAACTCCCGAGGTAATAAACTTGCCCTGAAGGCTTCCCCTCACCTTATTTTTTTACACCAGATGAGATAAAAGTTTCCACTTCCAGTTTTAAAGTAAACACAGAACCTTGACATTTGAACTAAGATTGTTGCACTTTTACCTGTGGTTTGAGATTAAAACAAGTTTTAAAATTAAATTGACCCTGAATAATTCTAATTAACCATAAATAAGTCAGTATTTCCTGTGTTTCAATATATTGCCCCCCTGCAGTTATCTTAAAACAATGCTTTATCTCATTTCTAAATAAATGAAATCAAGTGAAATTCCAAATAGATTGAATCATTTGAATAGCAGCATTTTCTTTTTTAAGAGCTTATATAGACTAAATACTTGTGGAGAAGTAATGCCAATAACAAGACAATAACATGTCATTATGCAATTACGACATTTCTTCTGCCACCATGGGTACCATGCAAGGGTACAAAATTTGGCAGATGACATATTCACAGGTTTCAAAACTACTAAGCTCTTATCTCTGGTATTCAATAGGATGACTTGTATTGACACAGCTCAATTCTGCTCTCATGCAATATAATGAAATAGAAACATATTTTGACATATTTGAAGGAGAATTGAAAGACCAAGTTGGCAAAGTTGGAAGACATGTTACAAGTGAAATTATATTCCACAACATGCACACATACATACATTTAAAATACTTGTAAACCCAACATCAACTGTCTCTGGTGATATCTCTTGTAGAACATGATGTTCCCCCTGTAAATTGCTTAATTTGCTCCAGACTAGATCTTAGCTCTACTTTATAAATCAGTATGGGCAGCGTGCTGGTTAAGCTAAATGGATTCATGGAGTCTGTACTAAAGGACTGAACTACCCTAGAATTACATCTGCTTTACAGAATTGACTGTTGCCTGACCTGCTTAGCCTCAGAAGCTGACAGGGTGTAATTCTGAGTACCATGAAAAGCTTGAAAAAAATGATTTGAAGAGATTTGATGGAGTCTTCTCTTTGTATCACATCTGGAGTGGCGATGCTTGTTTGGAGCTCATTATTCTGCTGGATTTAATGCTAAGGCAGGTTTGCTCTGAAGGAAGAAGAACATGGTTGCAGCTGAGATAAGTTGGTCATTTTGAATCTCATTTTAGTGAGCTGTTTATTTTGATTAGTGGTTTATTTTTTTTTCATTTCTCACAACCGATCCACATTTTAAACTGTTACCATCCATTAGGCAAAAGGGATAACACATGAAAAATTTGAGTTACTGTCATGTTATATTGGATTGGGTATAGGAGCTTTTACTCAAAAAAAGATGATCAATATTGAGAATTGCTCACACATCTGCTGAAGGACTGAAATGGCATATGATATCCAAAAATATCTAGCATCAGAGGCAGTTCAAGCCCCCATTTCTGCAACTTCCAAAGACCACTCTAACTACATTGCTGAATTTCAGTGGCACGATTGCTGAAAATGTTAATCCTTAAACTAAGTTTAACATATTTTGTTTCTTAGCCTAGCCAGTCCCACCTTGTCTCTCCATCGACTGGCCACCAAAAAATTATCCATTCCACTCCATAAGAAAGATAATATATAGGGACATTGTCACTCTTCCTTCCATAAATTAATAACATTGCTTGTATCGGCATCTAATCAATACATAATTGAAAATAAATAATTGAAAAACCCTGTAGAGGGGACTAAATTGCTGAAATTAGAAATAAAGCTGAAAATGACTACAGACCAAACCAAAATATAGATATAAAACCTCTCGTTAAAAACCAGCATACCAGCTTTATTGACTCTAATAATTTACTTAGCACTAAGGTCTTGTTAACAAGTTGATTTTGACAGCTCTTTCATACTTGCCAACAAGTCATATATTTCAACATAACTACATGTTGCAGTAATTTTTTTTTAGTAAACATGGAGAAAAAAGAGCAACGTGGGCAACAATTCCACTCCTTCAACTTGGCAAATACAACTTTAGCATCCGAGACTTTTTTTTTTAAAAAAAATTGTCTAGAGAATCTTGATGGAAGTAAATTTGAATATTTCTTTTCTCAAGAAGAATAGATGCATGTCATTTACATTTCTTAGCAGGGCTATCAAGGTTATTTATAGGTTGAGTTCAGTGGTGGGTTGCTACCGGCTCGCCCCGGTTCAGGTGAACCGGTAGCAGCGGTGGCAGGAGGCTCCGCCCACCCGCGCAGATGTCATCACAATCTGCGCATGCGCAGAAGCAGCGCTCGCGCACATCTCCAAAATGGTAGCAAAGGTAAGTGAAACCCATTACTGGTTGAGTTGCCACGCTTGAGCTTTCTCCTTTTTTCCCCCCAATTCAAAATAATTACATCTGCTTGATTCTAAACTCCAGAGTAACTGAACACTATTCTCTCCACTTAATATTATGTAACATAAGTATCTTCTACTTGAATAAGTATGCCCTGCATAATGTTGGCATTGTGTCTGTCTATCTGCCTTTGTGTCTCTGTCTAAAGAAATCTGTGAGAGAGAATGAAAACATATATAGAAGTAGAGCCTTTGTATTTATGAAAATCCAAAATGAGACATTTTTGGGCAATTCCATCCTTTCCCCCTGATTTTGTTGGTTATTTAACTTTGTACAGTTTTCCTGTTTTGGTACTTTAGCATATGAGTCTCTTGTCTTTATCAACCAGCAGCAGTTCTGCAGCCATTTTCTGAATTTATATTTTAGACCTATTGTTATATATCAACTTTCCCCAATAGGTTTTGGATTCTTGAACTTTTAATGCCATGCATTTGAGGGGAAAGGACATTATACGTTATCATTGTAGGCTTTTATCACTTACATTTTTCATCTTCCATGGAAATCCTACTTTTTATTTTCCACTACCTATTCACCTTTGTGTGGCTGTTATACATCAGTCACCTGTTGTATTGATTCAGCTTTATGTCTACTTTATATTTCACGGCATTACTTTATTTTTGAACTACTTGCGTTCTTTATTTAAATAATTTTACCAAACATGACATTTTCAGTTTGTTGTTTCTCAAACTTCGATGAGTTTCATTTGGTGTAGTGGCTAAGATGCTGGCCTAGAAAGTAGGAGTTGGGGAGCCTAGGCCTCCCTGAGGTGTGACTGCCAGCCAGCTCAATCCACCTCATCACTAGTTGTTGTAGGGAAATTAGGAGGCAGAAGTATTAGGTATGTTGCCTCCTTGACTTCAGTTATCCCATGTATATGAGATAAAAATCTAGCAATAATAATATTTTTTTCTTTGATGAGTTTCATTTTATTTGACAATATGTGTTTTCTCTTTGATGATAAAGGAGAAGCTGGTCTTCTGGATTTGTTCAGTTTCCTTTTTCTGCCCTCTAAATTATTTATTTGACTGAAAATTAAAATCTACCTTCTGCAACTATTTCAGATTTTGCATTTAAATTACCTCCATTAGATGATGAAAAATACGGTCAGTGCTTTATTTTGATGCTGTGAAAAGTACCTACAGTATACCTTAGTATAGAAAGATGAGGATTCTGCCATCAAAAACTGCCTATTTTACTGTACTTGTAAAGTAGTTTTCCACAGTTTTATTTATTTATGCATCCATCCCATCCCATCCCATCCCATCCCATTTCATTTAAGTGCCAAAAGCATGAAAGGGGGGGCATTTTCATCTTTCTCATCTATTTGTCCATCCATCCATCCATCCATCCATCCATCCATCCATCCATCCATCCATCCATCCATCCATCCATCCATCCATCCATTTAATTTATAAAGCTGCCCATTTCACACAAGTAACTCTGGGCAGTTTGCAAAATTAAAACAAATAAACCTGCTAAATGTATCCCTCTAGTATCCAAGAATTAACTGTCAACTCCACTCACCATCAACAGTAGCAGAGTTCATATACCCCCTGACCCTAATGCCTGGGAAACAACCAGGTCTTCAATACCTTGTGGAGCCTAACTGGGATGGGGTCAATCTCTCGGGGAGATGCTGTTCCATATGAAAGCACTAGGAAGGCATTAAGTCTGTGGTCCTACAAGTTGACATTTAGTAACAGCATGCCCCCTCTACTAGATCTGTGAGATGGGCATAAACAATAGGAGAAATATTGTCCAGCATGTAACCTGGCCTTATGCAGTAGCAGGCAGAGAAGTATACTGTGTGTATAGACTATTTGTCAGAATAGTACTACTCATTTTATCTCTAGAGAGTTCATATAGGAAGCATCTTACTGGATCTTTCATCAATCTCTTATCCACAATCACACACATTTGTACTTCTCCTGGGACTTCTTGCATTCAGTTTAACTGGTCATTTTTTTTAAACTCAAGAGAAATCAAATACCTCCTAGAAATGACTAGATGTATTTTTAATCAAATGTATTCCATTTTTAGTTCATAATTTAATCAGCCTTGAAGTGATTTTTTTTAAAAAAATTCTTCTACCTTATAAAAAATGTAACATTGCTAAATCATTTACTTTTCCCTTTCCCTTTTTAACATAGAAAAATCCCGCCTTTCATTTCTTGTGTGCAGGAAGCACCAAAATTGACAGATATCGCGTTCTGTTGCTTTAAAATGCTGGTAGCGAGTCTTCTCTCCCACCCTGACAGCATGATCTGCTCAGAAGTAGACTTCATTAAATTACATAAAGCTTATTTCTAGTTGAGGATACTGGATTTCAGCCTGAATTTTTCGCATCGATACAGAATAACCCTTCCAAATTTTCTATCTTTCCTGCCTATTCATTACTATTTCTCAATACAGTTGAAATTGTGCCAAGCCTCATGTCCAAATCTCTCATTTCTCACCATGGATACCTTAAATTATTTCATCTGGGACTTCCATCACATTAAGCCTTTCACCACTGGGACAGTTGGCATCTTATTAAGAAGTCCCAAGGTCAAGGTTATACACCCTATATTACTTTCTTCGTAAATCTGGCAAGTGATTTTTCATGTGATCACTTTTAAAAAAAAGTTCCCAGTATTTTAACCATGCTTGTCTTTTGTATACATTTAAGGCACCTATCCAACAGAAACAGAAATAGAATCATAGGGATGGAAGGGACCTTGGAGGTCTTCTAGTCCAACTCACTGCCCAAGGTAGGAATCTTTATTCCATCCCAGACAGATGGTTGTCCAGTCTTTTCTTAAAAATCTCCAGCAATGGAGCACCCATAACTCTGAGAGGCAAACAATTCCATTGTCTAATTGTTTTCACTGTTAAGAAATTTCTCCTTAGTTACAGGGTTGGACCTCCCTCGGACAAGCTTCTATTCATTGCTTCTTGTCCTGTATTCAGGGGCCTTGGAAAATAAATTGTCCCCTCTTCCCTGTGACAATCCTTCAAGTATTGGAAAATGGCTATCATGTCACCCCTAAGCCTTCTCTTCATTATGTCAAACATACCTAGTTCCCTTAGCTGTTCCTTGAACAGTTTTCCCCAGCTTGGTGTCATCTGCAAATTTGATGAGTGCTCCTTCAATCCAGGGATGAAATTCAAAATTTTTTCCTACCGGTTCTGTGGGCGTGGCTTGGTGGGCATGGCAGGGGAAGGATACTGCAAAATCCCCATTCCCTCCCCATTCCTGGGGGAAGGATACTGCAAAATCTCCATTCCCACCCCACTCTGGGGTGAGCCAGAGGTGGTATTTGCCGGTTCTCCGAACTACTCAAAATTTCCGCTACCGATTCTCCAGAACCTGTCAGAACCTGCTGAATTTCACCCCTGCTTCAATCCCCTCGTCTAGGTCATTTATGAAGATGTTGAAGAGCACTGGGCCCAAGCTAGAACCTTGACATATACCACTGGATGTTTCCTTCCATGTAGATGTAGTTCCATTGAGGATCACACATTGAGGATCACACACTGAATATGGTTGGTCAGCCAACTGTGTATACATATGATGGTGGTACTATTGTTGTAGTCTTGTTCTATTTTACCAAGAAATAGGCTATGGTCTACTTTATCAAATGCCTGAAGTTTAAGTATATTAAACCCATAGCATTTCCTTGATCCACTAATTTAGTCACTTTATCCCCCCCCCCCCAAAAAAAGGCAATGAGGTTTCTTTGCCATGATTTACTTTTAATAGACTCATGCTGGCTTCTAGAAATCACCTTGTTCATTTCTAGATGCTCACAAATCTGCTGCTTGATTATTTTTTCCAAGATTTTCCAGGTATTGATGTCAAGCTGATTGGCCTATAGTTTCCAGGATCCACTTCTTCCACCCCCTTTTTGAAGATTGGAAGACATTAGCTCTTTTCCAGTCCTCTAGCATTTCTCCCATGCTCCAGGAGCTCTGAAAAATTTTATCCAGTTGTTCCACAATCACATATGCCAGCTTTTTCAGTACCCTGGGATGTAAAGCATGTAAGAAAGTAGGATTAAAAAAAAAAAGAATAAAGCTCCTACAGCTAATGTCTTCCACATACAGCATTTTGAAACTGTAGTTTTCTATAATCCCACTTGCCATGTAACACAACTTGTTTAAATCTCTTCCAATTAACTGAATTTTAAAGTGCTTTAGTTGAATCATGTCCCAAGCGATATTTAAATATCATAAATAAACATGGCCTTCTAACAAATTTAAAATACTAGTGGTCTGTTACAAACTCTTATTTCTGTTGTTTGATATCTTACGTTCCCACTAATATAAAAAGCAGGCACATGCTGCAAAGAAAATTAGATCTGCATATGAAGACATTTTTATATAAAATAAGATTTCTATGTCTATATAAAATAAGGTTTTTCTTTCTACCTTTTTAAAAAAAAATTCTACTCTAACTCTACAATCTTCCCAAATATACCTCAAGTGAAGGAAGGAAACTATTTCTTTATCCAACCTCATAAAAAGGGACATTTTAAGATGTGAGAAGAGATGTCTATTAGTGCTAATTAAAGGTACATGTTTTGAAACTTATATAATACCAAAGCAACATACTGTCTCTCTCTTTTTCTCTCTTTAAATTCAGGCTAAAGATTTGCAGCGTGGACTGAAATTTGGAAGTGTTTGTAGTACGTCAGATACATTGATTTTTATGTACAAACATTGGCAAAGGATGTTTGATCATAATTTTGTCTTCACCATAAACCTTCCAATGGATGGTGAGGATGAGTGGTGAGCAATGAGGGTAATCCTTGGTAAAAATACGTGTGAAGTGTCAATATTTGATTTGAACTTACATAATTTTATCTACAATTGTGATCACCTCCTTATCTCAAAAAATGCCTTGCTTCTTCCTACATTCCATAGGGTTGAACAACAGCTGTTCTCCCTGTTGCATTAACAAGCTGAAAATTAGGAATAGTTTACAAAGTTATTACAGCACTGAAAAAAGTGACTTATGACCATTTTTCACACTTACGACCTTTGTAGCATCCCCATGATCATGTGATCAAAATTCAGATGCTTGGCAACTGTTCATATTTATGACTATTTCTGTGTCCTGGGGTTATATGATCACCTTTTTGTAACTTTGTAACTTACTAACTTATCAACTGCAGTGATTCACTTAACAACTGTGGCAGGAAAACTTGTAAAATGGGGCAAAACTCACTTAACAAATGTCTCACTTGTTAGGCTCAATGGTGGTACAAATATTGGCAAGGGATGTTTTATCATAATTTTGTCTTGACATTGTAGGAAGTTAGCACCCACCCCTCTCCTAGGAAAATGAGATATTGTAGGAAATATTAAAAGGGCAGAATATTTCCCCTAAAAGGGAGGCAGAAACTCATCCCCCACACCTTTGTCAATGGGCCATTAAGGCCTGGGCCAGTCTATTCTACATAACAAAGATCTACCTCTTTCAGGCAGAGCCATAGTAGGAATTGCCCAAAGCCCTTTCATTACATCATCACCCAGCAAGAGTCAACCAAGCCTGGGACTCAAAAGACAACCTACAAAATTACTCCTGCATGGCCCCATGGGAGTCGGACAACCAATCAGAATACAAGCTCAAATTCAAAGCCCAACAGAGGGTATAAATCTCTCTCTCTCACCCATGTAACAACCATAAACCTTCCAATGGGTGGTGAGGATGAATGGTGAGCAATGAGGATGATCCTTGGTAAAAAAAATTAGTGTGAAGTGTCAATATTTGATTTGAACTTATATAATTTTATCTACAATTGTGATCACCTCCTTATCTCAAAAAACACCTTGCTTATTCCTACATTCCCTAGGGTTGAACACCATTGTTGCATTAACAAGCTGAAAATTAGGAATAGGAAGCAAATCCTGAGCCCATCAACTTATACATTCACCCAACTGGTTCTCCAAGAGACTGAAAGATATTAGTTCTGAACATTTTATATTCTGAAGAAAAAATGTTCAAAGGTAGGAAGAGAATTTAAAACACATCAAAAATCTGAAAAAATAAAATAAAATAAGTAAAGCTCAGTCAAACCAACTAAAATACACCTGCTGCCCCCCCCCAATCCTTTCTGAATATTTATTTTTAAAAGTCCCAGAGTTATGAATTTGGTTTGCGAAGATGACATGAGAGAGAAGGAAAAAAAGAAAACTGGGGGAAAAAATGCCATCTGGGGAGTAGACAAAATATGTAAGGGTAAAGGAACAGATTATATTGAAGTGACACAGATAAGTATACGTATGTATAAAGACTTATCCTAAGTATGGATCACAAATATTAAATCCAACAATTAAAATAATGTAGCTGCATTAAAGGCAGATCAGCATTTTCTCTTCATCATTTTCTTCTTCCTGTTTCTCTTGTCCAGAGACCAATGTTGAAAGATTACATAAAGGGGGGGGGTACACCTTTCCCCCACATCTTTAAGTTGGAGTTCTCCTTTGGGTAGTCATCTGCCAAGTTGAGGTTCGTTATAACACGTAAAAATGGTATTTAGGAATGAGAGCTGTCTTAGCCCAACAAGCAGGTTTGGACTTTGATGCAGAGTTAAGAGGCCCCTTCTCTAATATTCTCTGCTTGATGCTGCATCACATCAGTGTCGAGATGTGAATGGCTCTAGTTTAAGCTGACATTTCTCTTCCCTTTAGTGTTCTTCTCACGAAATAATGGGTTTGAAGAGGATGTTATTGCAGGGTGAGCTTTTTTATTTATTTTTATTTATTTATTTTTCACATTTTTGAACCGCCCTTCTCCCTCAGAGAGGGACTGACTCTCTGTTATGAAAAACATAGTTGTTTTTTTTTAAATCATTTAATTTTTACCCCAGTTCAATACAATGGTGGGAATGGAAAGCATCTTTGAATTAAGAATGGAAAGGGAAAAAGTCATAAGTGGAAATGGCAGTAGCAAAGCAAATGCGTCTCTTGATTTAACATAGAAACTGTTCTGGATTTAGTTGACCTGATTCCCTCAGAGATCTCCCAACTAGGTTACTTCCAGTTCACTTTAAAGAAACTTGATGTCACGTTTCCAACCAGGTGTGTGGTACCTTTCCTCTCTCCTGGGCCATCCACTATGCAAAATATCCATCTCTCTGGGCATCAATAGAGGAGAACATCTTAACTATCTGCATCACAGAAACAATATACTGTACCCATTCAGAAACAAAAGATAGGTAGAAGAATAACAAGACTTAAGGCACTGACCTCAAAGGGAGTCCTGCAGAAAAGCTTGCTCAGAGCAAATAGTTGGTATTCAACAGGCTGAACAGTCTCCTTAAAGGTAAGCTGCATTTCTATAACACAGTGTATTTTAAAATAAGTCAACTCTGATCCCTTCCTTGCATGATTCCCAAGAGAACACTATTCCTGCCAAAAACCCAAGTGTCAGCAGTTTCTCTTTTTCTCTTCTTCCTGTGATCCCATCTCCATTGGATCTCCTCCCACTTGGCCCAGTTGGCTCTCTCCTTGGATTTTTTTAACTTTTCATCCTTCTCCAACCAGTCTAGTTGGGCATTTTCTCACTGGAGGGGGAAGGATTTTGCTTTACTTTGTTTCTCCCCACCAGCTCAGCTGCCAATCAATATTCCTGAATTTTTTATACTCTGGCCCCTTGTTAGATGTGGTGAGTGGAATTCCCCCTGGGCAAAGTGATGCAGAAAGAAGCCTTTTGATTCTTCTGTTTTACCCCTGGCTTACTTTTTCCCTAAAAGATAAACTTTTGTTTCTCATCTCTTAGGCTGCCTCTTCCAGACTAGCCACTTCCACTTCTTTTTCTCGGCCAGGATCCAGGCTAAACTTTGGCTGTTCTCTTCTTTTGCCCAGTATGTGCCACCTTTTTATATCTTCCCTAATTCTTGAGACAAAAATCCTCCCCTCCCCACACCTTCTTTGTTGTGTTTTCTTTAATTCTGCTTTCCTGTTTGATACTATAGGAAGTTGTTATCAAAAGTGTTTTATTCTTTTTTTTTTTTTACTAGCTAGAAGATTTGGAGATCCTATAAAGTAAACAGTGATGTTTGAATCAAACAAAAGAGGAACTAATAAGTTTCAATAGTAGCATTTTGGATATAAAAGACCCATGTTGATATTGACAAGGTTGCCAGAAAAGTTAAATTTCCTTCTTGTTAGAGTACAAGACTACAAATAGTCCTAGACTTACAACAGTTCATTTAGTGACCTTCAAAGTTACAATGGTACGGTAGTGAAAAAAGTGACTTATGACCATTTTTCACACTTACAACCTTTGTGGCATCCTCATGATCATGTGATCAAAATTCAGATGCTTGGTAACTGGTTCATACTTATGAGTATTGCTGTGTCCTGGTGTCAAATGATCACCTTTTTGTAATTTTCTGACAAGCAAAGTCAATGGGGAAGCCAAAATCACTTAATAACCATGTTACATATATATATATATATATATGTATGTATGTGTGTGTGTGTGTGTGTATGTATGTATATATATATATATATATATATATATATATATATTGCATCTATGGTTTACCATGAGGCTCTTCCAAATTTTAACATAAAGACTACAATTTTGTTTCTTTGAAAATGTACATTACTGTACCATTGTCTACATAAAGAACATTTAACCCTTTTCTTTCTAAAAATAAAAGAAGGGGCACACTATCCGCCATATTTCATGCCATGCACTTTTAGGGCATTTATCAGATTTTTCCTGGCTTTTAACTTTCTGAAAGGTTTATTTCAGCTCTCCCAGGGCATCAAGCAGTAGTGGGTTCTAAAACCCGTTGCTACCAGTTCATGCAGGCGCGCTTGCGCATGCGCGATGCTTCTGCGCATGTGCAGAAGCGTCCCAGGTGGGTGGGTGGAGCCTCCTGCCGCCGCCGCTACCAGTTCACAGAACCGGGCCGAACCGGGAACAACCCACCGCTGGCATCAAGAGTTTTTTGTTCACCTATAAGCCAATGTCTTGGTGGAAGAATGAAGTCTGTGGGTGGACTCAAACATCATTAGAGCTTGAATGATTGGATGACATTCTCTGCAAACTGCATATTTATATAGATACTGAATATGTATCAAACATGTGCTTATGATTGAGATTGTATGAATATCAACAATGTTTTGAAAAAAAGTAAAGACAGGTCACAATATTTTGAATTCATTTAAAATTGAATCCATTCAATAATTAAGGTTATGAAGCCTTTGGCAATGGATGGACTCACAATCTGAAATTCTCTTCCATGTGTCATAAATTGACTTTCTTACCCAGTTTCCAATAGATTAGTAGAACAGGTAACCTACTTAATGCTTATGTTATACTTCTTTTATAAATTTGAATCTGTAGGAGCTTTATTTCCTATTTCTCTGTAGTAACACCTTCAACACACACACACACACACACACACACACACAGATGGACAATCTCAAACTGTTCTAGGGATAATTATGATCCTCAATAGCAGCTTTTAAAAGCCATGCAATAAGGTGTAACTGTGGAAAGAAAGTTCTGCACTGGCCAGCCTGAGTTTAAGGCAGCCCGAAGAGCATCCCGGCACCCTTGGTTTCCTATTATAAAAGGAAGACACTGAGAGCACCAGAGTGTGGGTATAGTGGAAGTTTCGTAGTATGTGGGAAAGCAGAAAGAAAGAATCAGGCCAATTCTTTTCAATTGGAAGACATTTTCAATCATTTCCATGAACAGATGACAAAATATAAGCAAGTAAATGAGAAGATTGCCCTCACAACCCACCTGCCTGGATCTTTGTTCTCCCCAAACTCTAAGTCTGAATGAGGGTTGTATGTATTCCCGTCACATAAAACTCTCAGAGTCCATGAATCTTTCAGGTCACATGGACTGTATCTTCTATTCACAGGAAGGCAAATCTAGCTTCTCTTCTTCTTTTTAATTATTATTTACTAAGAACAACTACATGAGAAAAAAAAAAGAACTAAAAGTACCGATCCATAAGAGTTAACACGTGAATTCAATACTTTATTGAATTTCTACAAGAGATAAGATACTGAAAACAAAACAAAAATTCTCTTCTGATGAGAGACTAAGAAGTGCAAAAAATAGGAACAGGCAGAAGGCAAAGACTCTTGTGGTGTTGGCATTACATGCCCCTGCCTTTATCTGTTTAAAAACATTTGAAATTCATGAAAAGACCTGTGTGTGTGTGTGGGTGTGTGTGTATGTGTGTGTGTGTGTGTATGTGTGTGTGTGTGTGTGTGTGTGTGTGTGTGTGTAGCTATGTTTGGACAAAATCATTTTTCAGGTGCATAGATACCTAAGAAGATTGAGTTTCATTAAGCATTTCCTTGAAATGAGTTCACTGGAAGATTTCTGGTACAGGGAAATATAACATTGTGAGGTAATGGAAGAAGAGTACCATGCTGGTTAAGAAATTGAATGCCTGAATGGTTTAGCAGAAGAGAGAAGTAGCAAGAGAAAATCTTTCACATTTGTCATAGGGGTTTGCATGTGCCAGATAGCAAAGGCCTTCAGGAATTAAAAAAAAAAGTCATGATTTAGCTGGCATAAGCCTTACTGACCCCCTCATGAACCCACTTCATTAGCTTGGTGAACCATTCATTCAATAATTCATTCTGAGATGCTGATCCAAGAAGTTTGATTCATGTATCATATCATCCAAACCTTGGCATCAGCCAAGAAGGTAATTTTTTGCCTCTCCTGTTACAGACATTTTTTTCCATAGAGTAAGCATCTAACTTGAAATTATATCAATTTAGTTCCTTTACTTGCTTTAGTTGCATTGCCATGCTTAGTTGCCATTATTTTTAAAAGAATGATGTTGATAATGATGATGATGATGATGATAACAACAATAACAACAACAACTTATTAATCTTTTATGCTGCCCAACTTTCAATGACTCTGGGCAGTTCACAACAATCCAACAAAGCATTTACAATAAAATCAATAAAAAAACAAAAGATAAAGGTCAAAGATAGCAAGTGCAGCGAAGCAAAGGATCTCATTTCTCTTTTCTCTCAGAATGTTGAAAATCTTATAAAGAGAGATCTCTTTCATCAGGTGTTAATGATTAGATCATAATGATTAATGATTATTGTATTGGTTATTTTAATCAATGATTTTTTTTAATATTCTGTTTTTGCTTTAAAAAATATTATCTACCTTGAATGCCCCCTAGAGCATATAGGAGGGATATAGATAAAATTAAGCATAAAGAAGGTTGTCTTATTTTTATTTCCATTTCAATCACTAGGCTCATTAAAAATTTGGCCGGTCATCCACAGGCATAATACAAGTCCTAAAATAGTTATTTTGTTACTCTCATATCCACAGTGCAATCCTTAATCTGGGCTGGTATTCATATTTGGTAAGATTTGTCTTGATCCGAGGCACACTAGGAACCACTTCTGGTATTTGCTCAGGAGCTTCTCAGAAAACCAAGGGATGCCCCAATATCCATGCACTAGCAGTAATGATGTTACCTAGTTTGTGTAATGAAATGTCTGCAAGAAAACAACCAAGCTCAGAGAGCACTAAGGACCCCTCAGTAGGAGACTATGTACAGTAGGAGCAATCTAGTCCAAGGCATATTCCAGACAACAATTTAAGTCTTACTCAAACTCTACTAGATCCTCACAGAAAACTGCTAGCTGCTTTTGGAACTCATTAGGATCTGTTAGGCAGATTTATCAAATAGATCCTACCTGCCTGAGGGAGAGGCAGCCTTTGCAAGCTAAAAAATAATGTGAGTGACCAGACCATAACGAAGGATTGTGAGTAAATGTCCTCTACTACCAGAATACATTTCATCTGACCTGAAACAAAAACTAGATTTAATGTGAGACCCCTTGTGTGTGTTGGGCTCTCAATGATTTGGGTTAAGTCCACGATGGATATAAACTCATAAGTTGATCAAGATTTTCCATCATCCGGTGGTATATTGGGTGATGGAAATCATTATGTTCCTTGTGGGGATTACTGTAAACCCAGAGAATCAAGCAATCCAAACAATTCCCTGTGATACTTCAGGGAGGCTGGTAAAGCAGCAACAAACCTTGCTGTTCTGTAGAGCCCAACTTCAATCAGAAGAGCTAGTTGTCAGGGTTCCGACCGATGACCTAATTAAATCATGAGCCTCAAGCCAAGCTTCAAAAGAAATCCAGTTATTTATTAGGAGCTTCATGTCGGCACAATCCAAGTGAAGCCAACTCTGACCTCACTTAATTCGCACCTTCGCTCTGACCCTGTTTCCCCCTCCTCCCCAAGGTGTGTCATCAGTCACATTCCCCAATGAAGCAATTTCGCGGGTTGTAGAAGTCACTCCCTCCGGCCACTGTGGGTCCCCCTGGAGATGACCTTGACATTGCCACTGGAATGTGCTTTATTTTGACTGAAATGCAAGTTCCTCGATGCAGCTGCGAGGCTTGGTTTTCCCATCCCCCTGCCTATGGCAACTCGAGAGCAGGTCAGGAATGCTTCACGAGTTGACACTAGTATCTAAAATGCATTCTCTCTTGCTCCTCTGGAATGTACACCCTCCCTCCTGAGAATTTGGATCATAACCTTTGCATCATAACCCTCACTCCATGATCTTCCCAAACCTCCTTTCTACAATGGTGGCAGGCACCAGGTTCCTGCCTTTTTCTGAAAGTTGTCCAACCAACCAACAAGTTCAAATAAGAGAATAGCACTATAGCACTTAGACTTATATACCGCTTTACAGTGCTTTACAGCACTCTCTAAGCGGTTCACAGAGTCAGCATATTGCCCCCAACAATCTGGGTCCTCATTTTACCCACCTCGGGAGGATGGAAGGCTGAGTCAACCTTGAGCCGGTGAGATTTGAACCGCTGAACTGCTGAACAGTCAGCTGAAGTAGCCTGCAGTACTGCACTCTAACCACTGCGCCACCTTGGTTAGAGTGGTTAGAACCAGTAAAGCCACCACAACATTCTGACACAAGCTTTGCCACACTCGCCATTTCAATTCCTCAGCTGTCACGTGTCTCCCATCACCACTCACTCTCATTGTGAAGCACAAGCATGACCTAATAAGATAGTGGGAAGATCTTTTTCAAACAATTTCAATGATTGCACAGTTGGGTCTAGGACAATTCACTGCTGCCAACTCGCTGCGGCCAACTCAAAACAACCAACTTACCATGGCCAACTTGCACCAGCCAACTTGCCATGGGACAACTCACCACAGCCAGCTCACCATGGGACAACTCAGCATGGGACAAGTTACACTAATATCAAAGAAATGGTGGAACAGAATCATTAAAGAAAAGATGCAAAAGGAGGAACAAAATGAAATGTGAATGAAAAAAATATTTTAAATTATTTTAAATAATTTTAATTTAAAATAATTTTAATTATTTTAAATAATAAATGAATTGCTGAATGTCCTGCGGCAAGTTGTTCCATGGGAACAAATCCTAATTTTGAAGATCCAGCCCATTATGAGATTTTTGGTTTCTAATACAGTGATTCTTTAAATATTACCTTACTTGTGCTTTGATCAGGAGGATTCAATAAAGACAATTTCTCCAAGTTCCATGTGCCAAAGAAGTACAGTAGTATTTAAAGCACGGGTGTCAAACTCACGTTTCCGTCTCCTGACGTTTTGCAACGTTTTTCCCCTTTGCGGAGTTGGGGTGGGTGTGGTCTGTGCGGAATGAATCCAGTCCACATGACGCCAGTTTGACACCCCTGATCTAAAGTATTAAATGCAGAAGTTAAGTACAATTTAATTAATTCAGTTGTGCACTTTAACTGTGGAATTGAGTACAGTTAAATAAAATTTAATATTTGAAAAGCTGAGATGAATTGAGAGTGTTCATTGAATTCAAGAAAGTTAATCAGTTAAAATACTAACTCCAGGAGTTATTTCAGTGTTTGGGTTTCCACAAATATTCACTTCAGATAGGGAAAAATTACATTCATCTAACATACCAGGGGTGGGTTCTAACTTACCTCACTGCCGGTTTGCTTCCTCCCGTGCTGCGGGAAAAAAATCCCCCCCCCAAAAAAGCCAAAAACAAGATGGCGACACATGCGCAGTGCCGGAAACTCAGCTTCTGCACATGCGCAGAAGAAAAAAAAACCTGGAAAAAATAAAAAAAAATTTTTTTAAAAAAAAGATGGTGGTGTCCACGGACCAGCACCGACCGAACCAGATCCATGACATCATTGTGACATCACCAGCGGGTCGCTACCAGTTTGGGCAAACTGGTCCGAACCAGGAGGAACCCACCTCTGTAACAAACAGTGGGCAGAGTGGCTCTCACTAACTTTGACCAGCAAGTTGTATTTTGCAAAATCCAGAATCAAAATATGCAACAAAGACTGATAAAAAGGGGTTCCTGAAAGCTTCTCCATCTTCGCCTAACAAAATATATCCAAAGGCATAACACATAAACAAATACATTGGAGACAATATCATAAGGAAAGGAAGTAGGACAGGAAATTGAAAAGATAACCACAGTTTCAAAGGAGTCATAAAAAGAGTTGAGACAATAATCAAAGCTGAAATTTCTCATTCAATATTTACTTCGTGGATGGGCATCTGTTAACATAATTCAGATGTTTCTCTGGAGCAGGAGGCGCAGACTTGCTTCATATGTCACTAAAACTGAAAGGTTGGTGACAAGTCTAATTTATAACCAAGGATGTCAAGGTATCTAGATGTAGATCTGTACTACTTAGCAACATTTTAGCTGTCATCACTTATCCTTTGTCAAACTGGGAGTTTTCGACAACATTTGATGTGTTTGTGAAAGGGGGAAGGTGGGAAATATAGCAATTCCCTTTTTTACAGTCCTGGGTCTGACCTCTGGCACATTTCATGGGAAGAAATGAAAAACAGGCTCTTCACTTTGACATAGCAATCACTTGTGGCTTATCGTTGCAGCATTCTGCATTGTCAGGAAGTTTCTGTACTTTCTCCTACAGTGCCGGATTTTCCATTTAATGGGGTCTTCAGGAAAAAAAAAAGATGTAATTCAATCTTGTTAAAGAAGTGGGAGCCCAATGGGGATTTAACAATACTCTTTCACAGATGTTAGCACGGGCATTGCTTGCTTGCTTGATGCCAAGAACCACCCACTGACTTGGCAGTTGGGATATGATGGTCTGTAAGCCAGCTCATTTTTGGCACTGAGTGCAGATTATTCCAGTACATCAGCAAAAGTTACTATCAGGCTTTTGGTCAACCTTGAATGATTGCAGGAGGCTAAGGAATGTTAGAGTTGTTAACATATGTTTAAACGCAAATAGCAGAGGCCAGCAGATTGCCCTATATTGTGTATTTTTTTCACGCTTGATGGAAACGTGGACATGATTGAATTAAGACCAATTGATGCCCTAAGCACAGCCCAAAAATGGTGCTCTCAGCCCTTCCATTACTTAACTGACAAGATCTTATGACTCAATAAGTACTGAAAACTAAAGTCATGTATGCCATTGAAAAAAGTATGAGCTCTTTGGGTGGGGGGACTTCCCCTTAGTGCCCCAAGCACATATTTATTTTGCTTAACCAGGGTAGGACTTGGCACTTCTAAAGCTTTAAATGCCTTGAGAGAAGCTCCTTTCTCTTGAATGTCACAGGGTGTCTTGCTGAAGCCTGCTTTATATTCCAATAGCTTACTTTTTCATTTGCCTAAGACTTTACACATGTCAGTTGGTTGGTTTTAACTTCAATTCAATTCAGTTTATTACAGTCATAGACCAGAGACCAGAAAAAATAAAAACACTCAGTAAATATACAGTTAAAAATTCTAGTATAAAATAATAAATAACTAAAATCTATGATAAGATCCAGTCTGTCAATTATACATGGTCTAACTATACTAAAATTACAATCCATAAACTGTGTGGCCCATTGTCAGTTTAATACTAAAATGGAAAGGAATAAGCAGTGCAAAGGGTTTGCCACATTTGTTATATAAAATAACTATGTGGTGGATTAGACATGTGTTTCCAACTAATCCCCAGTGCTGCTGCGCAGAATCTAGCCACCTGTGCTGTAGTTATAGACTGTTTATCCTTAAGCAGCCACTGGAAATAAGCAATGTCAGATCGGCCAGGATACCTAGCAATTATTGGAAGAATATGTTTTTTCCGAATCTCTGTGTAAAAGGAACATTGAAGGAGTATGTGAACCACAGTCTCCACTGCTTACTTTTTCATTTGCCCAAGACTTTACACATGTCAGTTGGTTAGAGTTCTGGATTTTATAACCTTGACTGCATTCTGACCAGTGGTGAAATCCATTTTTTTTGCTACCGGTTCTGTGGGCGTGGCTTGGTGGGTGTGGTGTGGCTTGGTGGGCGAGGTGTGGCTTGGTGGGCATGGCAGGGGAAGGATACTGCAAAATCTCCATTCCCACCCCACTCCAGGGGAAGGATACTGCAAAATCCCCATTCCTTCCCCACTCCTGGGGGAAGGATATTGCAAAATCTCCATTCCCACCCCACTCTCGGGCCAGCCAGAGGTGGTAGTTGCCGGTTCTCCGAACTACTCAAAATCTCCGCTACCGGTTCTCCAGAACCTGCTGGATTTCACCCTTGATTCTGACACAACTTCTTCTCTGATAACACTGTACTACTAACCAGAGTATACAAAACATTTGCTAGTCCAATTCTCGAATACAGCTCATCTGTCTGGAACCTGCACTGCATATCGGGCATTAATACAATTGAGCGAGTCCAGAGATATTTCACGAGAAGAGTCCTCCACTCCTCTGCTTGCATCAGAATACCTTATGCCACCAGACTTGAAATTTTGGGCTTAGACAACTTAGAACTACGCTGCCTTCGGTCTGACTAAAGTGTAGTACACAAAATTATCTGCTACAATGTTCTACCTGTCAATGACTACTTTAGCTTCAACCACAACAATACACGAGCACACAATAGATACAAACTTAAGGTAAACCGCAGCAAACTCAATTGCAGAAAATACGACTTCAGCAACAGAGTGGTCAATGCCTGGAATGCATTACCTGACTCAGTGGTTTCTTCCCCAAACCCCTGCAACTTTAACCTTAGACTGTCCACTGTTGATCTCACCCCATTCCTAAGAGGTCTGTAAGGGGTGTGCATAAGCGCACCAATGTGCCTACCGCCCCTGTCCTAATGACCCCATTTATTCGTATCAATTTCATGTATTCATAATCTTGTATATACTTATATCTATTATGTTATATTTTTACATAAATAAAGGGAGACTAGTATAGATCTATTTCAAGCTATTTAGCTCTCATCAGCCAGCCACACCCTTATGGGATTAGAACCTGGGCCCCTTGCCTAACAAGGCAAGTGTTTAAAGCTCTGAGCCACAGGATTCTTCTCCCTATCTGCTTGTTCCAGGGACAAGGATATATATATGTTTTTTTTTCTGTTAAATCACCTGGTATACCCAAATATGGACTTGGGTATAATAGATAATAGATATAATTATATCGATTATCTTATACATGCTTGACAAAACAAATAAATTTTAAAAAAAACAACTGTAAGTCAGAATGGACATAAACAATATGTAACTCTGAACTACAAGATCACTGCCACCTATAAGAATTGGGGAAAGTAACTAGGAATTTACAGTTGTCCATACTCCCCTTTTACATGTGATCCATTTAGATAGGGTTAATTGCTTCCAGGAAAGCTAGAAATTGAAACCCAACATTACTTTGCTGCATTAATACCCTGGAAGATCATACTGCATGTTTCCATATAACTATTATCAATTGTCCATGAGATTACAAGTCAGCTTTAATTTTTGGTTTCAAATTTGGGAATAAATCTTAGTTTGCTTGGAAACAAGCGATCATAATTGTAGTCGATACTTCATATACATTGAACGTATTGGATGAATGTTAAAAGGGGCAGAGCTTTGTTTGCTGGCCATGCCCACCACTTTGATTTGGATAGCCCTTTCCCTACATATAGCTTAATACTCGGTACAACTGCAGCCATTTTCAACTACAATTAATCAACAGTGAAGGGTAATAAACACATGTGTGTGTGTGTGTGTGTGTGTGTGTGTGTGTGTGTGTGTGTGTGTGTGTGTGTGTGTGTGCTACCCAAAGATAAGCATTATAGAGTAATAAGCTCGGTTGATAAAGGAATGGCGGTAGCTATTTGCTATTCAGTAGCTACTTGAGGAGTAAACAAGATGGGTGCCAGTATCCCCAAACCTCCAAAGCTATCATCATCATCATCATCATTATCATCATCATCATCGAAGGCCCATATGGAACTGACATATCAGAATCCAGCAGGAAGCAAGATAAAATGGAAAAATAAATGGCCTGCTGATAAGAGACAAAAACAAAGCTGCAGATAATTGGCAGAATACGCAGGGACACACATTTGGATGTGTCCAAAAACCTCTAGCCATTGGTGGCCAGGAAAGGTCATTAAACAAACTTTCTTAAGTTGCATACATGCCTACAGTGATAGCAATCACTTTGTGCCCCAAGCAAACATAATCATAATCAATAATCATCCAGCTGTGAGCATTTCAGGGGCATTCGCGATAGGGATTCAGTTGCTCTGCTCTGCCACAGTTGACTGTTATTGCTGTTAATAACACAGCTTTTGTACATATATCTGTATAGCAAATTTAGTGCTGTAAACATTATTTGTAGACATAGCTGATTCTGTCAATTGTATTTGTGCTGAAGCTTTTTGTGTAACTGATGGCAAGTTCTGTTCAGCCCCATTGTTTATCAGCTCAGTAGAAAAGGGTATATACGGTACATAATAGTGATCCTAATATATACATGCTGCATCTATTTTTACAAACGTGCACATTTTCTAAGCCTTTTCTGCAGACAAAGAGGGAGATCCTTTGCAGAGATTTTTCTCCAACATTCATAATTTTCTATTTTCCATTATACATGCTCTCTCGCTCTGCACATACATACAAACATATATATCCAGTCAAAATTTAAAAACTCCAAAGATCTCTCTAGAGATGTGAGACAAAGTAGCACAATACCACATTATTCCTCTAACCGAGAATTATTATATCCAAATGGCATGCTTGGAAAACCAACAGTAGTTTGGCTGATACAGCTGCAATGCATGAAGATAATAATGTCTACATTTTTCTTGTCATCAGCTATAAATCTTCCCCAGACTGGGGTTAGGAATTTTGTTCTTCTATTAAATATCAGTACCATTTTACAAAAACCAAGTGATCACCATGAAGCTGAATATATCTATTATTCAGAAATACAATATCGAATCATTAATGCCCCTAATATTCTAACTTTTGCTTCCTTGCATTATATAGCACATAATTGCCGAGAGTTTGACTCTTATCTAGTGTGTAACTGCCAAAGAACCAGAACTAAGCATTCAAAATTCCTTTCATGTTGTGTAGTGTATAGACCTCCTCAGAAGCTACTAGTACAATCATTCTACATTATTCTTAATGTAGAATTAAGAATCCATTTACAGATTTGGGCAAAATCCAAGTTAAAACAAAAATTGAAATAGCATTCACTTATTCCATTTTTTTTTCACTTTTTTTCTTTTTAGTTTAGTTTGTCATTTGGGTGCTTAAAGGGTTATTGTGAGGACAGGCAAAATATTCAATACTAATAACATCTCTGGTAAGATTTGTTGTTGTTTTTTTCTAGTATTAGTCACACATGATCATTTGTCTGCACAGGAATTACTGGAGACATGAACGTATATTTAAGGTTGATATCCAAATATCTTTCAGAACAAATTGTTGTTTGGGTTAGGGTTAGGGTTCAAATTTCTGAAAGGGAGATCTCTGCGTGCATTTGGTTTAGAAGGACACCTGTACTTGGAGGTTGGGGAAAAGTCTATAAAGATACTCAGCTAAATGTGTTTATGAAGTCCCTGCATAATTTTATCCTGAACTAAATATCAGCTCAATAAGTATCGACATTTGAGGAATATAAGGGGAAACCCTTATGCATTCATGTACCCCAGCCTAATTAAACTGTAATGAAGTGAGGCAAATACATGAATAGGGTCACTGCCTGACCACTATTAGACATAGCAGAAAGAGAGGGGGGGGTGGAGGGAGAACAATGATCTATAGTTGTAAAATATTAGATTCCATTATCATGGAGCCATGGATAGATTAACCAGCTCAAATATTTTATTTGGTGGCCCATTTCATTGTCTACTTCCTTGCAATGTAACAGGTTTATGGCTCTCCAATTAAACATAATGCTGGGGAATTTCCAATGGAATGTTTTTCAGTTAATCAACCTCACCACAAAGCAATAAGAACATTTGGCACTGATAAGTTATATTATAGTGCCATGAGAATTCCTGGATCAAAAGGCTGCAGTTTAACTGAATTCTTAACTTGTGTCTGTTCATGAAGCCAAACTGTAAATAAAGGTGGGGGAGCATTTAAAAAAAGCTATAGAAATGAAAATATCAGTCAGTTCTGCTTGCCAGTAAGCATGAAGACCTTCAGCTCCTCATCAACAGAGTCACAGAAATATCTGAAAAATACGGCTTGAAGCTTAACACCTCAAAAACCAAGATCATGGTCGTCAGCAAACAACCCATTAATTTACCACCAATAACTTTGGAAGGAATACCACTAGAAAAAATTGAAAGGATCACGTACCTCGGTTCTAATTTATATGAAAGCTGGGACATGACCACTGAAGTAAAAAGGACAGAGAAAGCTCGAACAGCATTCTTCAAAATGAAAAAGGTCTTCTGCAGTCACGATATAAGCCTAAGATTGAAAATCAGGTTTGTCAGATGTTACATCTTTTCTATCCTGCTCTACGGAGTAGAGAGTTGGTCTCTAACAGAAAGCCATTTGAAGAGACTAGAAGCATTTAAAATGTGGATTTACAGGCGATTGTTACGTATAAGCTGGGTTGACAAAATCAGAAATGAAGATGATAAGCCACCTGGAAAAGCCAAGGGAAATCATCAAAACCATTAAAAAGTGAAAGTTAGAATATTTCAGACATGTGATTCAACACCCGGAAAAATACGGCATACTTCACAGAATAGAATAGAATAGAATAGAATAGACAGATACATTAAGTGTGTGAGTGAAGGCTTTATTTTATCTTTGAGTGGCGTATATGGTTAGGTCAAAGGAATGAGGTGAGACTGAGAAAACTTAATCTGATTTTTTCAAGTTATGATTTAAATTAAATAGAATAGAATAGAATAGAATAGAATAGAATAGAATAGAATAGAATAGAATAGAATAGAATAGAATAGAATTCTTTAACACAATTTGTCTTTGGTGCATATGCTCCCAGTGTACATAAAAAGACAAGATACATTCGTCAAGAATCATGAGGTACAACACTTAATATTGTCATAGGGTACAAATAATCAATCAGGAAACAATCAATATTAACATAAATCATAAGGATAAAAGCAACAAGTTAATCCTCCAGGGAAAGATTGAAGGCAAATGAGGTCCAGGCAGAAGAAAAACATCATGGCTTCAAAATCTAAGGGACTGGTTTGGACAAAACTCAGTAGCACTTTTTCGTGTGGCTGTTGATAAAAATAGGATCGCCAACATGATCGCCAACGTCCGATGATGGATATGGCACAAGAAGATGAAGTCATGTCAAAAATTGTGTGCTGTGTAATTTAATAGAAAAGATGAATAAAGATTTGTAGACCAGCATATTGGACATGACCCTTTTAAAAAAAAAGAATATAAGTAAGAACTAATGCTTTTCTTTGATTGCTTTTGTGAGCCATGATAAAGATACCCTTAAATAACTGACTATATAACTGAGCAACAACTAATCTGCAAGGTCCTGCTAAATTCCCATCCTGGTATCATCCTTCCTCCAGTGGTCAGGACTGGAAACTGTTAATTCTCTAACAGTTTTTATAAGAAAGAATAGTGGCTTCCAGTGAGGCAAGGCAAACCAATACCCATAATTTTTTTCACTCTGCAAATGTGGGGGCATTACAATAAAAAAGGCAGTTGGATGTAAGATCCAGACTGCCAAAAGTCTCTCTGGAACAAATATAGATCTGGAGATTGCCCATACGTACTCTAGGCAGCTGATTTTTGTGAACAGTCAGCAGAAATAGAAGTATTTGCAGTCCCTTGCAATCAGCTGGGAGTAGTGGGTTCCATCATACTCTGATCTATAAATGCAGCTTTTCATAGACTCAAGCTTTGACTAAATCTTATCTTTTTAATTACTTTGGAGACTTACTTTTTATTGCCTCTTTGAGATTGAAAAACCTTCAAAACCACAAACCTATCAGTTGCTGAGTGAGTTTCCCTTTAATCCCTTTAGAAAGAAAGAAAATGGTGTCTCTTCAGCATGGTAAGTTCTTAATTTATTTTTTGCAATATACAGCAAAGGGGTGACTTTAGAGTTGTTTTTTTAGGGAAAGATTATAATGCTAAGGCTTAGTGAAACCTTTAAATTTAAAGAAAGATTTGGGAAATTAATTACAAAGATCCTCTTGTGTGGGAAATCTGTGTTATTTACCTTTCAAATACAAACAAGACTTTGAAGGTTGATGACCAAAGCACATGATGCCTACTTTAAAAGAAATGTTTGATTTCTGGGCTTGTAAAATGCTCAAGCTTTTTAACTCTTTACTGGAACTGAAGATAAGCAAACGCCTCTAAAGATTAACAAAATGACCTTTGAGGTGGACTTAAAAATTATATCTTACAGATATAATAAAAGAGATGGAAATCCTGAATTTACAAATGGAATTGGATGATCATTTAAAAATAAAAAGGATATAGCAACAGTATATGAGAAGAGTAATGTGGATTACCCTTCTAAACTGAAGAGACTTACTGGAGTTATTTCATGGAAATTACAAATGGACTTTGATAAAGATAAGATCTTCCAGAGAAGAGGTAAAGATAAAAGAAGAAAGCAGGAGTTAGCATTTTACCTATAGTACAATTAAGGATGGCTGGAAGGGAAAAGAAATTTAAAAAATTGGTTTATTTGACTATGGTTAAATAAATTCCTATTTTGATTGTGTTGAATAGTATCTGAACTGGATCATTTATTCTTTTGGGAATGTTTAATGGTGTAATGGATTAGTTTATAATATTTATGTCATTATTTTTGATATCTAAAGAGCTTATTTCTGGTATTGTTTAGCTATTATTTTTTTGCAATGTTTAATTGTTAAGAGAATGAGATTTAGATTAAATATAAAGGGAGATTATGTATTTATATTGTTAGATATTTTTGCTAACTTTTACTGAATCTTTGCTGATTAACAAGGACACTGAAGATTAGAGGTGAGTTTATAGAAAATAGGGTGAGGTATAGAATGAAGAAGTATCTGCTTGCATTTTAAGAGACACTGATACATTGTTAATATTGAATATGCTTATTGGACTGAAGGGGAGAATTTATTCTTACTAATGGGGGTATTTTTAAATATATTTGTATTAGGCTTTTGTATTAGTTTTATCTGTTTTATGTAACCCTTAATAAAATTATTGGGAAAAGAAGAAAGAACAAACAAGTTACACACAAACTCCAGTAAGTGATCTAAATTGAGACACATATGTATTGATAATTAGTTGCCAAAATTCTCATCTGTTTTCTCCTAATTCTATATACAGTAAGAAAATGGGCAGCCTACTTTTTCTGTGTGTGAAGGATGAACAATCTCCATCTATTTGTTGTTTTGCTGCTGATATTTCTATGAGTGTGAAACTAAATGTCATTCTTGGTTAGTGAGGAATGCCATCAAGTTGGATTCACCACTCAAGTGACCACATGAACAATGCTTGATTTGCATGTACAATAATTCACAGCTCTTCCAAGGACATCCCATATAATCTCTTTAATCTTATCTACATATATTACCCAGTCTTCCCTTTTCCCCCCTATTCCCTTCAGACTTTTAGAACTTAATTTTCCTAGTCTGTCATCTGTTTGAATCACACGCCCAAAGTATGGGCAATTCATATGCAGAATCAACTTGACCTCTTTCTATCAAAGGGAGAAGCTCCTCAAGCTAACTTTCCTTTGGAACTACCTGCTATAACCACCCTTTCGGTAACCCCACAGCCAAAGCTAATCGAAGAAGATTCTTCTTCTTTGCTTTCTATAACACTGCTTACCCTGAAAGGGAATTGTACGATGCGTGCTTATGTTTGCTTCTTTGTGAATTGATTCAAGATGGCGAATCAATCAGATCCCTTGAATCACACCAAAGAGATTCAAAGATGATACACGAGATTCTTGGAGAGTCTCAAAGATTATTGCAGCTTTTCCTCTTTACATATACCAATCAGGATAGACAGGGCTAAGTACTGCTGTGTGGTTTCTGTTCAATTTCCCACTATCATTTGTTTAGGCATGTTTATTTAAAGAAGAATCTTTTTTTTAAAAAATCCCCCTGCCCTTTTATTTTACCTTGTTTTTTTCCCCTATATCTATCTTTCTCCAAGTTCATACTTTCTCATCCTCATCCTTACTTAATTTTCAGTCTGTTTGTCTGACCTAAAGTTAAAATCCTTGTTAGTGTCTGAGTCTAATCTGTCTGCTATTCTTCAGCAGCTTCAGCTCCTATTATAATTTCCCTTTCAATATTTGCTATCTTTCCAAAAGAAAGGGGAAGAGAGGAAAAAAAAATCTTGCTTTATTTCTGCTTCTAATCTGTATTGTCATGCACTGACTGAATCTTCACTGGATCACTGAGTTTTCCTGCTAGATTATTGTGTATTTGTGTGTTTGTGTACGTGCACATGCATGTGCATGCATGTGTATGTATATCTCTGTGTATAATGATTAATATGTACTATGTGTGTATGTGTGTGTATCTATATACAATTAAAATTATCGGATACATTGTAACCTTCAATTGGGTAAACTCTTCATCATAGAGCAAAACTTTGCCAGTGGCACAGGTAAGGTAGGGTGTGTGGAGGTGAACAAGATGTGCTGTATAACAATAGCAATAGCACTTATATACTTTACAGCCCTCTCTAAGCAGTTTACAGAGTCAGCCTATTGCCCCCAACAATCTGGATCCTCATTTTACCCACCTCGGAAGGATGGAAGGCTGAGTCAACCTTGAGCTGATCAGGATCAAACTCCAAGCTGTGAGCAGAGTTTGCCTGCAATACTGCATTCTAACCACTGCGAAACCCCCGCTCTTATGGGCCATATGTATTGGTCAGACAAGGCACACCATGGGGCAACACAGGCCAGGGGAGCACATGGGGTATGGTATAGGCCGGGAAGGATGCTTAGGAATTTCTTTCTCCCTGTTCTGTCTTGCCCTTTGCTTTCCCTTGCCTGGCCTTTCATAGTAGGCAGGTAAAAATGACTGTTGCTGGGTTAGTAAGAAAGAGAGGGATTCCATGACTGGCTGGGAAACACTCAAAAATGAAGATCACTTGACTGCATCAGCAGTATATCAGCAGCCTGTAGCCCTGAAACAGCCACAATTTCCTCAAATTTTATTCCTTTGGAAGTCATGAATCCTGGACTTTGGACACATTCTGTAAGTTAACCCATTTGAAGGAACTTGGTTCAAATATTGTTGCCCTATGACGCATTATTTCACCCAGTTTAAAGGTCACGGCAGCGAGAGTTTTAGTAGTGTATATATATCTATACACACACACACACACACACACACACACACACAAACACAAACACATACATATGTATACACACACACATACACAAATGCTGCTGTGCCTACAACAGCTGTACAGCATAAATCTCCAATGCTTTTAAAATACACAAGCCCCGTATAACTTGCTCTTATGAACAAATAAAGTGAAGTGTTTTGAAAATGGTTTGTATATATAAAAAAATATTTTTCTGAATCAAGGATCTCTGAGTGATGTGGTGGCTACGCTCTAAAAAGTAGTGCCTGGGGTAAACTTTTATTTGATTTACATTTATTTAAGATAAAATATAGTTAATAAGATTCATCTCCTGAGGTGCATTTTTTTTTTTTTTGCTGCATTAAACTTTAGTAATTGCTTTCTGGAGCTTTCTGGAGAGCTGCATCTCAAGCCTTTGACAGCAGTGAACATCCCCAGGCCTTGAAGTTGTGTAGGCTCAGATTGAGTCCTCTGTTTGTCTGCTGATTCTCCCTGGAAAATCAGTAAACAATGCATTTTTCATTCAAGCTGCCCTTCAGATTTAAACTCAGTGATATTATTAGGTGCATAGTCAAGTCACTGACTCTAGCTTACTTTACAGCTGAGCTCCCTTGTGGCCACTTCCTTTTAGATAGTAAGATAATTTGCTAACTTTTAAAGGAACCCTGCTGGGCCTGAGGACTGTCCTACTCATCCTTCCAAATAGGGACTGCTTTGGGTTATTCCTAAGGACAGGTATGTACAAGGCAGATGCTAAAAGAAAGCATGTGGCTTTATGACTGAGTTGTTATGTTACTTAGGCCTACCATATCTACACCGCAAAAAGCCAGACGTCAGGTAGATGGCAACAAAGAGGTACAAAAAACTCTACATGTATGGTCCTGTGCATAAATGCTTGCTATTAAGCAGAATTAATATGCTCCCATTCCATTGCAATGATGAATACATCAAATTTGAATGGAGAGAGAGATAAAAACCTGATAAATAAATATAAGGAAGAAACCATTACAGAGATTTCATCCATCCATCAAATATATAGGAGAGGGAGAGGGGGAGGGGGAGGGGGAGAGAGAGGATGGCTGATGGCTGATAGGGAGGGAGGGAGGGAGGGAGGGAGGGATGGGCAAATATATTACAAGAGTAAGTTTGGTCTAGTGGAAAAGGCATCAGGCTAGAAACCAGGAGATTGTGAGTTTGACTCTTGCTTTAGCCATGAAAGTCTTCCATTCTCAGCCCATGACATCAGGTTCTGGCCTACAAGCCAATCAGTCAATTCCTGTTGCAACCAAATCGATCAACACTCATAACCTGCATTTGCAGGAAAATGCTAAGAAGAGGGGTGGGGGGAAGAATTTGGTAGGTGATAGCAGTGTCTTTGTCCACTTTAGCAGAAAAAGTGAGTAGATTTCAAGTTCTAATAAGGTCAAGGATTTATAGGCAAGAAACTATAACTGAGCAAACAGTTTTATATAATACCCTGAAGTTAAACATTATATAAGATGACTCTTATAATGCAAGTATAGTTAACTATGTTATTAAAGCAGTCAAATCATATCGCTTATGTTTGAGATATAAAAGTTAATCATGGAGATACATTATTCATCAATCTCTTGAATGAAGATACTCAATGTTCAGTTCAATTCTGTTCTGAAAACAGCCCAACAGAGAAGGCAGATTTCTGATGAAAGTTTTTGTATAACGCGGAATGATAAATGAGCTAACAGAAATGATGAATGGCTTATAACTTTCATGTGGAAAATAAGTAGTTAAAAGTCCAAAGTAGTTAAAAGGATTGAAGGCTTTTGTCAAATTACAAAAAACAATGTCATGTCATTGAGAGACAAACTCTGCCCCTTAACATCATGACACTTGTACATGTGGTGACGTTTCTATCACATTTGCCTCCCCTTATCTCCCCCACAGACACCTCTGAGCCACAGTTAGTAAAGTATCATGGATGGATTCAAATATCGTGCAAAGCCATTGTGTGATTTGCCTGGTTTGGTTTAATGCACTTGTAAACCAGCCATGCTGGATTCTAATGGACTATAAATTCAGGTATCCAGTTACTTGAAGTTCACTTTTGGAACCCAAGGTATAAATGACTCCTTGGAAGTACCTGGATACTTGAATTTACAGTCTATTAGAAACCAGCATGATAGCCAATAGCTGGTTCACAACTGCATTAAACCAAGCCAGGCAAATCACACTATGGTCAAATTTTGTAATTTGACAGTGTTTGAACCCATCCATGGTGCTTTGCTAACTATTGCTCAGAGGTGTCTGTGGGGGAGATAAGGGAAGGCAAATGACAAAACGGTAGTGCTCTTGTGACAAAAACATCTCCACGTGTACAGGTGTCATGATGACATACCTGTGTACGAAAGGGGCAGACTTTGTCTCTCAATGGCATGACTCTGCTTTTGTAATTTGACAAATGCTTTCAATCCAGAGGACATCTGTTCCATACTTTGTGGTTTCAGGGACTGAGAAAACATAGCCTGATGGTACATTCTATGAACCATATTTGAACAAACAAGGTTTAGTGCCATCCATTACCAAGATCTGTATTTTTCCATTTAAAGTGGCTGATTGTTGTTCATGACTTTCCTGAATCAGGATGATGTGTGATGCTGGTCGTGTATTTTATTATTGAGCTGATCCACTCAATATTAGCTGACAAACTCGGCAAGGGTAGCTCTCATTCATAGTTGGATGGGAGACCTCCAGAGAATTCTGAGAATTGAGTATCTTGACTTGGTAGTGAAAAAAGAAAATAAAAAATCCAGATCTGCAAACTCTGTCTGAATTACTGCAACAAACAAACAACAAACAACAACAACCCCCAACCATACGTGGATGTTTGGAAAGTCACCAGGAAAGTCACGAGTGAAAAAAAGGACTGTGAAAATATTTACAGACCCCTCACATCCTGGACACAAACTGTTTCAACTCCTACCCTCAAAACGACGCTATAGAGCACTGCACACCAGAACAACTAGACACAAGGACAGTTTTTCCCCGAACGCCATCACTCTGCTAAACAAATAATTCCCTCAACACTGTCAAACTATTTACTAAGTCTGCACTACTATTAATCTTCCCATCGTTCCTATCACCCATCTCCTCCCACTACTGACTGTATGACTGTAACTTTGTTGCTTGTATCCTTACGATTTACATTGTCTATTCTATTCTATTCTATTCTATTCTATTCTATTCTATTCTATTCTATTCTATTCTTATTCTATTCTATTCTATTCTATTCTATTCTATTCTATTCTATTCTATTCTATTCTATCTTGCTTTGAAGACCTTACATTGATTTGATTATTTTATTTATTTTTGCAAGGCAGCATCGGTGTCCCTTAGTTTGCCATTTTTCTCATAAAGGGATGGAAAGATAATATTGTACTACCAATTGCAACCCAAAGAACTGGATCCAGACCAGATCATGCTTGAACTGGACCTGTTCTGATACAATAAACTAATTTAATCATAACAAATATTACCTTTAATCATAATTAAAACTTCACCCGGATGGACTTCATGATTACTATTATAAAAAACGAGCTTAAATATAAAAAGAAACAATTCCCAATATATTTTTGGAGCAGATGATAGCCACAATAATCTTCCACTTTAATCTAATAAAGACGGAGATTAGAGGATAGATAAATGATACATGATATAAATAGATAGATAATTAAATCCCTTGGAGCTTGATTTAGCAATGTGCATATCTGACCTTCAGACTTTCAGCTCCATGTCTTTCTACCCTATAAAGGAATCTATTGTATTCGTAGTATAGGCATTTTCTGATTCATATGAAACACATGCTCTGTCTAGCTGAAAACTGAATGGTTCATCAGAGTATTGGGTCTTGTGACTAATGACTTCCCAGTACTTTATTAGGACAAGCTATTGTGTCATGCAAAAAGATACATGTCTAGCTGTCAATGGGTGGATAATTCATGTTACTGTCAGTCCTTTGAGATAGACCAGAATAGGACATCAGAGCAATAATTGCTAATACTACTTTTATTATAAACTTATGGTAAAAGAATCCTACAAGCCTGAATGCACTTCCCCCCCTCCCTTCCTTTATCATCATAAGAACTAGGGAGGGTCACATCTGGGATGCTTTCTCATATT
Organism: Thermophis baileyi; assembly: GCA_003457575.1. Classification (NCBI taxonomy): domain Eukaryota; kingdom Metazoa; phylum Chordata; class Lepidosauria; order Squamata; family Dipsadidae; genus Thermophis; species Thermophis baileyi. The sequence continues at coordinate 11,404,657 of QLTV01002419.1, read as the reverse complement.
ACATTTCTGCCCTTGATTCAGATTTCATTTATCTGACTGTTGCCTTGGTTGTGGCTTTTCCTCCTGTTTCTCAAGGTTATTCCAGAGGTGGGTTCCTCCCGGTTTGGACCGGTTCTCCCGAACCGGTAGCGACCCGCTGGTGACATCACAATGATGTCACCGATCCGGTTCGGTCAGTGCTGGTCCGTGGACGCTGCCATCTTTTTTTTTGAATTTTTTTGAATTTTTTTTTAAAAAATTTCCTTCTGCGCATGCGCAGAAGCCGAGTTTCCAGCACTGCGCCTGCGTTGCCATCTTGTTTTCGGAGGTTTTTTTTTTTTTAAAAAATTATTATTTTGCACTGCGCATGAGCGCGCGCGCGCGCAAAGCACCCACGCACCCACGAGGCACGGCCACGTGGCGCGGGAGGAAGCGAACCAGCAGCGAGGTAAGTTAGAACCCACCCCTGGGTTATTCTCACAGACCATTACAGTTACCAAGTGGGCAATTACCTACCAGTAGCAGCAAAAGGTCTCATCAGGTTCAGGTAGGTCAACAATGTGTCTTTCCTCAAAAGCCCACTTTAGAGTGATCTGTTTGCATCAAGCCCTTCTGTGGATTACCCACAGAGCACACAGCTTACTTTGTGTGAAAATATGGGGTCTATAGTTTTGTTGGTACTCTTTTCAGTACATGATTTACCGGTAGTTAATGTCTAGATTAAGAGTTATGAGACCAAGTTCATCTGAGAGCAGAATGATTATCTACTTCTTTAGTGAGGACTTAACTAAACAACAACAATAACAACAACAAAAATCCACTCCAACCAAATAATAATATACAGCGTAGTTATTAGCTGGCTTTGATGCCCCATACCAATATATACATTCTAAGCCTTTAAGTTTATATAATCCCACACTGATAGGCATTTAGTCTTACCCTAATCAGCACAGCTGCAGTGATGGGGATGGGAAAAGCTGTCACATTCTATGTGTGTTTTCCTCCTTCTGTGTCTCTCCTGAATATATGCAGAGATGTCATTTTGTTGTTTTCTCGCTTGTGTGGTTTGCTGGGTCTGCATGTAAAGATAAGGAGGGAAGAATGCCTTCCGGAGAGATGGCTTCCTGAAACAGTTCCAAAAGCATGGGTCCCTCCTAAGGGCTCTTGGCTTTATCATCAAAAACATGGAGAGAAGGTCTTTGGTGAGAACAGGCACATCCAAAGGCACTCTTAAGTTATTATTTGCTTGTTTGGTTCCAAGTATGATGACACCTAGTTGTGGCTGATGAAACCAATATAACTGAAGTTTTTGTTAAAGAATGTGTTCTGCTGACACTCTAGTCTCATACAGACAGAGCCAAGGTGGTGCAGTGGTTAGAGTGCAATACTGCAGCTACTTCAGCTGACTTCTAGCTGCAGTTCGGCAGTTCGAATCTCACCAGGCTCAAGGTTAACTCAGCCTTCCATCCTTCCGAGGTGGATAAAATGAGGACCCAGATTGTTGGGGGCAATAGGCTGACTCTGTAAACTGCTTAGAGAGGGCTGTAAAAGCACTATGAAGTGGTATATAAGTGCTATTGCTATACCTCAAAGATCATAAATGGAACCATATTACGCTTGGGAGTCAATCCTTTGGAGACCAGTAACAGCAAAGTCTCTCTCCCTCTCTCTCTCTCTCTCTTTCTCTCTCTCTCTCTCTCTCTCTCTCTCTCTCTCTCTCTCTCT
>QLTV01002419.1:11383862-11402824 GCA_003457575.1 Thermophis baileyi | reverse complement strand
ACTGCAGCTTTTTCCTTAAATTATCCAGTCCCCTTTAGACAACCAGGGCCCCATTAGTTTTCACAGATATTTCCTTGTTTAACTAGAGAAACAGAATGACAATTGGTGGGCAAAAGTTCAGGGGAGTGGGTTCAATTTCTGACTTCCTATTCGCTTTTCCATTAAGTTTTTTTAATGGGACGCTTGCAGGGAGTGTTGGGCTCCCTCCCTCCCTCCCTCCCTCCCTCCCTCCTATATATTTGATGGATGAAATCTCTGTAATGGTTTCTTTCTTATATTCATTTATCAGGTTTTTATCTGCCTTTATTATTTTAATAAATAACTCAAGGTGGTAAGGCATCTTCCTCTTCCTATTTTCTCCACAACAACCACTCCTAGAGGTAGGTTGGGCTGAGAAAGATGCCTAAAGTGGGACTAGAACTAGAACCAGAACTTAAATTTTGGAGTGTATATGAACATTCATCAGGTTGACACAGTCTTCCATCCTTCCGAAATTGATAAACTGGGAACACAAATTATTGGGGGCAATATGCTGACTGTGTAAACCACTTAGGGAGTGCTGCAAAGCAGTATTAAGTGGTATATAAGTCTAAGTGCTATTGCTAATATTATAGTAACAATATAACAAAGAATACCAAAAAAGTTTTACATTTAGCTGGAATACCATTTAGCCTTGTCTACATTCAAAGAGGTTCTTTTGCTTTAGGATAGATCCTGTTCCCCACAACCATTTTCAGAATCCCCAGAAGCTTCAGTTTTTGTTCCTCCGCTAAAATGCAGCCAAAGTGAAGCATTTACAAAATTAACCCTCTCTTCCAGAAATCAATAATACTTAAATATAGAGTTTCCTTGAATAAGGGAAACATGATGAGACTATTCACTTAAATATGAGGTTTTGCAAAGCAGAATTCAAAGAGCTATAAAGAAGCAGTTTTCTGTTCTGACTACAATTCTCCAGCTCTCCTGGCGTATGAATGAGCTCACAACATTAATATGCTCTGAATGCAGAAGTCGCAGCAGCTGCTTTAACTTTAGCTATTGAAAATGTATTTTGCTAACAGGTGAACACATGTTCAGATTTAAAAATGTATCTCCCTCCTGCCTAAAGCCTTTCAGTAATTCAGAAACATTTTACAACTAACCTTATTTCAAAAGACATCTGCACCTCATGCTTGTTTTTCATAGAAGATATCATGTTTTTTATAAATGACATCATCATCTTTAACGTTTTTCAATAAACATTACATTCTTATCAGATTTCAAACTTAAGAAGAGATATTTGCTATTTAACATTGAATGAATTATTGAGGAGTGGGGGATAGCTTGTCATCTATGCAGTCTGTTTCTAGGTTCCTAGCCTATTCCATTGAATATGCTTAATTCCATAAAGCGTGTTGTGATGCCCTCTAGCACATCCATGGTTTGAGAAGGAAACTCATGGAACATCAATTTCCTGTGAGTCACATCACGACTTGTTGGAGCCCAGTTCAATCACACTCATTTTAAATAAGAAAGCAGATCAATTTGCAACCATATGCATGTTTAGCATATTAAATCTTAACAAGGAAGACTTCTAAGTAGATATATTAAGGTCTATATTATACTCTTGATACTGCTACCTGGGGTGGAAAAAAAACCAGATGACACTAGAGGAAGCAAATAGACACAAGAACCAGCAACAATGCTGCTCTTTTATAATTGTATAGATCATTGCAGTCCAAATATGGTAGCCCTAATATTTGACTAAGAATCATGTAAAGAGCCTTTATATGGTCAGTCAAGACTATCAGTCAAATGGAGTGTGTCATGAATATGACTTTGCTAAAGTTTCTTACTTTCTCTTGTAAAGACAATGTACTAAATGCAATTCAGTTATGTCAATGAGCATGCATTCTTTGTTGTGCCTAATTTACTCCTTGCATAGATAATAATTAGGTGAATCACGTAAATGATAGCGAAAGGTTCATTTCAAGGAGATGGCAGTCTCCCCACATGCACACACACATACTACAAATTGCTCTCCCTTAATGATGAAAACCAAAACCCATGAAAGAGGATGAAAGGAAGATGGATGGGACAGCAACATCCAGAAATCTAACAAAAATGAAGAACCTGGGATGAGAGTTCATTTCCAAACACCATGTTTTCAAGTATTTAAAGCAATACACAGCCCCATGTTACAGGATGGAGAATTCAAGGGGTGACACAAACTCTTTGCATATTAAAAATCCTGATGATGAGAAGATGATGATGTGATTCTTTTCTTGAAAAATAAGAGAAGATGGGACCTTACTTTGGTTTCCAAAGAGAAAACTGGGACACTTAATAGATTGGTTTGAACATCAAAAATGGAAATCTAACTAAAATCTTAGAGGCCATACATATATGGTACATACATATTAATAGAATATTAATCTAGGAAGATTACTACATTTAAATTTCAGCAATTTCTGATGAAGCAATATGAAAAATTATCTACTAAAATATGTGAAAAACCTGCCAAATATTCTGTTTACAAGAAACAGACACCAAGCATAGAGAAATACTAATTGCTGGAAATCAACACAGTACTGACATATGTATATATGAGCACTCATACACTCAGAGAAATGGTGGAACAGCATCTGTACATTGTACACTGAGAGCCAAATAAGTCAATTATTATTGATTGATTTATCAAATTTTGAGATTAAACAGTACATACAGAAAAGATCACAGCCAACTGGAAGAACAGTACACCAGTTACAAGCCAGCCATAAATAAAGAGGGCTCCCCCATCACACTATTCCAAGGCCTGGACGGGCAACTACGTTTTTAGTAATTTTCTAAATGTCATATTGCTATTGAGAACTTTAATATAAATATAGGATAGAACTTGATCATTATATTTTAACTAGCAAATATGGCCTTTGAGTTTGTCGACTTGATGGTGGCAGAAAGTAAGATCCAGATTATAGTAGGAATTTTCAATAGCAGTATCAATGAATAGGAATATAACTCTACAAATGAGAATGGGGATTGGCAGAAACCTGGATAATTAAACAAGTAAAGTAAAATGAACAACCCCACTTTTATATTATATCTAATTCTGCGGGATCCAATCTGGGTCGGTCACTGGGACCAGAGGCTTTGTCTTCCAAGCTTTCGCTGGAGCCCATCTTCAGGGAACTTCTCTCTAGCAGTGTGTGTGCTGTTCTGCATGTGGTATTTATATGGTGTCTGTTGTATGTAGCTTTTTAGATGCTGATTGGGGTGTGTTGATGGCTGGCTTTTAAGTCATTGTCTGTCGTTTGCTTGTGCTGCCAAGCTTCTAAGTAAGTGTTTTTTTCAGTGAGACCCGTCTATTAGGGCAACTTGGTCTACCCAATTATGGGACGGAGCATATTGCTTCTGCTTTCGCCTTTCAGACCCAATCCGGAAGCCTTCGCAAGCAATCGCTTTAGCAACAACACTAAAAATAGTTTGTCACGAAAGCGACTGCCTGCGAAAGCTCCTGGATTGGGGCTGAAAGGTGAAAGCGGAACCAGTGTGCTCCATCCCATAATTGGATAGACCAGGTTGCCCTGATAGACTGGTCTCACCGGAAAAGACACTTAATCTCTCCCCCAGTATAGCTGACAAAGCAAGGAGAGCCCTTGGCTTAGAGGTTAATACATCTACCTAATAGGCAAGTAGCCCAGGTTCAAATCCCAGAAGGGTATGGCTAGCTGATTAGAGCTAACTAGCTTGAAATAGATCTATACTAGTCTCCCTTTATTTCTTTGTCGGTAAAATATAAATTCAACACAGCTTCTAAGTACTTGATAGTCTGGTGGTAAATCAGCACTCCTGTTGACTGATGAGAGGCCTGTTTCCCAGTCTTCAATCACTTTCCTGGCTGTTTTTGTCTGTGCTCATCCAACAATCTTAGTAGCTGCAAAGTTGAATGTGTGTCCAGGTTCATTGCAGTGTGAGGCTACCAATGAGTTTGGGTCTCCTCATCTGACTACTCACTTGTATTCTTGCAATCTGGTGGTTAGCTTCCTCCCCATCTGTCCTACACAGGGATAATCCATGTAGGGAATTCGGTAGATTACATTGGAAGTGTCCCCCACCTCCAAGTGACCTTTACAATGCATAATTTGTCCTCGTATGGTAGCCTCTGGGCAGTGTGCTCTTGCAGATCTTGGAAGCTTTGTTCTACAGCTTCTGAAATGTATTTGATGTATGGTGTACCTAATTCTAAACATGTACTGTACTAAAAACGTGTTAAAGAAAAAAGCCAAAAAGTCAAAATTATAAAGTAAAATTATATATCTTTTCAGTCTCAACATTATGTTTCAGTTTTAACAATGAATTTAACCTAGTTGTACTAAATCATATTATCTTATCTTTTCTCTCTTATAACACAGATTTTATCTTTGTTGGCAGTGATATTACATCAGTGTGAAGTAAAATTATTTTAAACTCAATTCTCTGCTTCCAACATTTTGTTCACATTCATTTGATAATTACGGAAAGAATTATCCCCTTGTGATTTTTTTAAAAAAAGCTGTTTCACAACTTATCTTGACAGGGCAGTGGTCAGTATAAAAGAAAATGATGAGAATTTTGACAAAGTCTTGCAATTGTGGTCATGGAATGAATACCAAAAAACCCCCTGTAGAACAAGTATTAATTCTGGTCTTATACCTCCTTTCTTCAGTATATTTAACTATGTGTGTTAAGATTCCTTTGTGGACAAGAATTATCTGAGAGTACAGACATGACCCACAAGAACAAAAAAGCTTGGAATATAATGACAATGTTGAACAAAGCCCCAAGGAATATAGAACTACATCACAATGTAACAGCCACCAAGTGCCAGACCAATTGTTCCAAAATAGCAAATCATCAATCCAATTACAGAAGAAGAAAATGAAATGGCAGGAATATTAAATAAATGAATAATTAAATGACATTTTACAAAGGGAGAGTTAGAAAATGCTATGACACATATGCATTCATGAAAAGCTGGTCTTCTGTTGACCAGCCAACTTTGAGCAAGTGCATGTTGAGGTGACAAATAGATGAAAACTATAGTGTGACCCCTAAAAGAGGCTTTGTGTAGTTTAAAAGCAAAACAAACACCTACCCATTCTCCAACAGAAGTGGAGAAAAAGATGGGGGGGGGGAATTCTACCCATGTGACTGCACACATTTTTGCCACTGTTGCACACATTGTTTTCTTCATCCTGACCAAGAGTGCTCATTGTGGCATCCCGTCTCCAAAAGGCTTCCAATTTATGCTATATCAACACAAAGCTGCCAATTCTATTAAAATTCCTCCTTCTGTTTTCACAGACTAATAACCCTGTACAAGCAGGGAGATATTTTTAGCCCAAACATAGGCAGAAAACAAGCGATTCATAGTTTAAACTGAATTTGTAACAGAATCTTCCTCGCTATGCTCATGTTCTTACACCTGTCATGATAATCACACTTTGAACAAAGTTTCCAGTGTTTTCTAAATAAGTGCTGCATGATTTATGGAAGGAAATCAAAGTATTATGCATCTTATCATGCCGATATAAGTAACTGTTGAGTCTCAGTTAACTAGCATCATGGCTTAGGAATGATACTAGGTAGGAGATTCTGTGTAAGAACCAGAGGCTGCATGCAAGGGCATCCTTTTTGTGATCCTTGGCTCCCCCACAGAGAGGATTTGACCATATTTATTTGCTTTTGGGGAGATGAAGGGGCAAATTAGTCCCTTAGGCCCCTTCAAGACTTAACAAATTCAGCTCACCCCTTAAAAATATGCCTACCAACTTTTTAAATGCAGCGATCAATTTGCCACATAAACTTGAAAATGAGCAAATGAAAATTGTGCATTCTTGTCCCAACATCATGAGGTTATATTACATCCATTGAGTACCATGAAATCACTGGGGTTTGTCATAGTGGTTGTGCTGATATGTTATAGTGGTCAATCAAAAGAATGCCGCACATATAATCTAGGAATGGCAGAGTGAATTCTTAAAAAAATGGAGATCTTCAAAAGTACTATAGTGGGTGATAGATTTTATCCAAAGAATGTGATGGGATCACTTTATTCCTAATTACACTTTTGTCACTCTGATCATCACTGATATTATATCTAATATTGATATTTGATTGAAAGTTACAATTGGACTGGGAAGTATTTGCAGCATGTTAATTAGGTATTGTGTTCTGCTCCTTAAAATTGACATAGTACAGTATGTATTATATTGCTTAGATCAGGAGTCCCCAACCCCTGGCCCATGGACTGGCACCTGTCAATGGCCTGCCAGGAACCAGTCTGTGCAAGCATTGAAGCCCCATCTGTACACATGCGGAACCACAAAACCATGCCCTCATCCGGTCCGTTTAAAAACTGCTCTCCACAGAACCGGTCTGCGGCACCCAAAGGTTGGAGGCCACTGGTTTAGATGACTTTGTAAAAAGTTAGACCTCTACCCCAGTAAGTTTGCAAGTTAAAAACTAAAGAATTTAAATCTTCAAGTCAAGTTCAGCTCCTGATGACTTTGTGTAGGTTTCTTCACAACAATATACAGTAGAAACACTTTGCCACTGTCTTCTTCCAAAGTTTTTTTTTCTGACTTCCCAGTTATCCCTAGGAACAGGGGTGAAATTCAGCAGGTTCTGACAGGTTCTGGAGAACCGGTAGCGGACATTTTGAGTAGTTCGGAGAACCGGCAAATACCACCTCTGGCTGGCCCCAGAGTGGGGTGGGAATCAGCGGTGGGTTGCTCCCGGTTTGGCCCGGTTCTTAGAGCCAGTGGCAGCAGCGGGAGGCTCCGCCCACCCACCCAGGACACTCCGCCCACCTGCCCGGGATGCTCCTACAACATGCGCAGAAGCGTTGCGCATGCGTGCGTGAGAGCGCACGCGAACTGGTAGTAAAGGTTTTTAGAACCCACTACTGGTGTGAATGGAGATTTTGCAATATCCTTCCCCCTGGAGTGGGGTGGGAATGGAAATTTTGCAGTATCCTTCCCCTGCCATGCCCACCAAGCCACACCCACAGAACTGGTAGGGAAAAATTTTGAATTTCACCCCTGCCTAGGAATATCCTCTGGTAGTCTTAAAATGCTACCCAGGCCCAATCCTGTTAATCTTCCTAGTCTAGGCATGGTCAGCCAAGTAATTTTAATTTCAAGTGAATGAATAATGAAAGGTTTACAGGAAGCTTTTAGAAAAACATCTCCTGATTATGTCTGGAAGAAGGTAAACTTCTGAGCTGAGTTAATTTCCTAAGTAATCATTGATGGAGGATGCTGAAGCCAACATGCATTAATTTGCCATTGCAGCTGTACTGATGGTAAGCAACATAATTTCAAGTCAATTAGTCGCAGCTGCCGTTCTGCACCTGCACTGAGATGAACCACGGACAAGTCACTAATTTTGACAATCTAATTTTCAATAATTCCTCTGTCACATTGAAAAAAGAAAAGAAAAACAAGATAGAAGTGAGATTCAACTCAACCAGCTGATTGCTTACCCCATATTCATTATGAATGCCTTAGGCTGGCATCATTAAAAACTCTAACCAGGGATTTCTAAAATCATTGGACATGCCTTAAGGCTCTCTGAGGTTTTGTTTAGTTGAGGACAGTTTTGGGCTAACATCATCTTCCTTTGTTTTTCACTAAGTATATTATAACCCTTTGTTTCAAACCAGTTAAGCATCCAACACTATGTAGCTCATCTTTTCTTTTCTTTGATTAAGATATAATGACATCTGAGCTGTAGTGGTGCAGTGGTTAGAATGCAGTATTGCAGGCTAATTCTTCTGACTGCCAGCAGTGTGATTCTCACCAGCTCAAGATTGACTCAAGCTTCCATCCTTCCGAGGTCGGTAAAATGAGGACCCAGATTGTTGGGGGTAATATGCTGACTCTCTGTAAACTGCTTAGAGAGGGATGTAAAGCACTATGAAGCAGTATATAAGTCTAAGTGCTATTGGTATCGGTAAAGTGACATTGGGCTATACTTAATATTATGCAGATTGACTTATGTTTGTGCAACTGAATTTTCTCCTGAGATTTCTCAAGTGTTCTTCGGTGTCCCCCATCATTACAAACAGATTTGGAGATGTGCTGGAAGGGAAAGGAAGGAGACAATGAATGAATATCATTGGAGCCAACTCTTAGTCATTGTATATAGTTCTCTGTTTCCACTCCATATAAATCTCTGCTGCTGAAAGGAAGTCTATGCCTGAGGAATTATCCTAGACAAGTGGGAAAAGGAATCAAGAATATGTGGATGTAAAACTTTTACCAACCCTAATGAACAGAAAACTAGTAATAATGTCTTCCTTCCCACATTGTTCCTGAAATGTTCTTAAGCTTAAAAAAAAAAAATCAGAAGCATCTTTAAAATAAAACAGTCAAAGCTATCCTTTTTTGGCAAGAGTATCAATCAAAATTTCATATACTTCAGCATTCCATGCTTCTGGCATTGAGGTTTCACTTAAGGTGAATATTTCTCTACATATTGCATTTGATTAGATTTGGGGGTTAAATTAGACAAGTGAAAGTAGAGCTTAACGATATGATTGATTAAAGTATGACAGGTCTCCTACTATATAGTAAGAGAATCTCACATTTTAAAATATCCTTCATAAAATCCTTGAGAGCCCTTCAACTTTCCATGACATTTAACAAGTTGGTGATTTTTATGATTTTTTTAAAAAAATCCCCAAAACATTTAAATTTATCTCGGTTTTCTATTTGTTTATTTAAAAAGACAAAAAAAATGGTCTTCATCAACCAGAAATGTTTACCACATATTACTGTCCATTACTTCTGTGAGAACTAGGCCTTTAGTTCAATTTCTTTTTGTTTCCTAAGGGGTGGCAGAGGGAGGGGTGAGAAAGAAGGAGATAAGTCATTCTTGGAAAAGATTTGACATAATCTGCTGAATAAAAACAAAAAACAGAGAGTAATTCTACTTTGGGTAATAGCTGCTTAGTACAGTGGATAATGCCTGCATATTTCTCAGTACCCAAATGATGATTTACTGAAAAATAATTGCTTGTTATTATTCCCCTGGCTCCTCTTTAGCTTTTAATTATCCCATTTGAATTTGCCATTCTCATCTGCAAGAGGGAAGTATAACGTTGTTTACTCCTTTTTCCTTTTGCCATTGCTCTGTCTATATCAATCGCTTCATTCTCCTCTTCCTCCTCCTGTAGAATTCATTTTTATGTTGGTATTTCATAGTGCCTAAGTCAGAAATTCTTTCAGCTCAGAGGCACCATGGAAACACATCATGTGCCAGAGAGAACTGGATCCAGTTTTAAATAACTTAATTGAAAGCCTGCAAATCTGAAGCCAGGTATATTAATCCACATTTTTTAAAATCCTACTTTTGACCATCTGATTCCACAGAGACCTCAGGATGGCTTACAGTAGAATAGCACTCAATATAATATCTGCAGTGGTTAGAATGCAGTATTATAGGCAAATTCTGTCCACAGTCTGAAGTTCAATCCTGACGGGACCCAAGGTTGACTTAGCTTTCCATCCTTCTGAGGTCAGTAAAATGAGGACATAGATTGTTGGGGGCAATATGCTGACTCTATAAACCGCTTAGAGAGGGCTGTAAAGTACTATGAATTGGTATATAAATCTAAGCGCTATTACTATTGCTTAAAAATCATTGCATTAAAGAGATAAATTTAAAAACAGGAGGGAAAATACAATTTTAACAGCTACTAATATATAATTGAAAACTGAGTCACCAAGCCATTAGGCCGGGGCTAGTGACAAATCTAATTAGCCAAAAAATTATTTATTATATATTTATAAATTAAATTTAGAGACTGCTCATCTCACTCACAGAGTGATTATGTCTTCCTCTATGATACTTCCCTGTATTCTACTTCTCATTTGTTTTCCATTTTCGAATAATCAATCAGCATTATTGGGAACCACCGAACATACTCAGTTCTCATTAGGCTGATTCTGGGTCTCCCCTAGATTTTATTTGTATTTAAAAAAAATCTCTTGCTATTTTCAAAGAACAGGTATCAATGAACTAATATTGCTCTTAGTATGTTCACATTAGTGGGATATACAGTATTAGTAAGAATTATTAAAATTGATCAATTTTTAAAATTTATATCTCTATATCATTATAAAAATGATCAAATCAAATTTATATCGCTACCCATCTCACCAGAAGTGACTTGGATGGTGCTCAACAATGAAACCACAATATAAAAACAATCATTATAAAAATATAGACCAGTGATGGCGAACCTTTTTTTCCTCGGGTGCCAAAAGTGTGCGCGCACGTGCACGCGCTATTGCATGCACACGTGTGCCCACACCCAAAATTCAATGCCCCCACGTGCCCCGCCCCCTGCGCATGCGCGCATGACCCCCCGCACTGCCCCGCCCCCACACATGTGTGCACGACCCCCCTCCCCTGTTTCCCAACGTCCGTTGGGCCCATTTTTTGCCCTCCCCAGGCTCCAGAGGCTTCCCTGAAGCCTGGGGAGGCCGAAACGGCTTCCCCTGCCCCCCCCGAGGCCCTCTGGAGGCCAAAAATGCCCTCCCAGAGCCTCCGTGCAAGCCGAAAATCAGCTGGCCGGCGCGCACATGCGCACTGGAGCTGAGCTAGGGCAACAGCTCACATGCCGGCAGATATGGCTCTGCGTGCCACCTGTGGCACGCGTGCCATAGGTTCGCCATCACGGATATAGACAATCATGATTGAACATCAACAATTCATTAAAAGGTAAAATGTAGGAACCACAAATGGAGGGTGAAGTATAACACCCACATATCACCCACAATAAGGAAACCACTTTAAAATGTTACTGGTTCCTTGGAGCCCTCAGAAACATAATTAGATCTTTAGGGATTTCCTGAACATTAACAGAGATAGAACTAACTAATCTTTCCGAGGAAGAATGTTATATAAGGTGGGCAGCACAGCAGAGTGGCCCATCTTCTGGGACCCATCAAAGGTAGATCTACCACAGGTGGAAGCTGTAGCATACCCTTATTCTTGGATCAAATGCATGGACATTATTAGTACCGATCATGTGCTAATCAGAAAAAATGTTTTGAAATAAAACAACATATGCATCAATTTGCTTTCAATTTCTGTTTCCTATAATTTTTCAGGAGAAAACCCTCATCTCGTCAAAAGATTTACCTAGTATACCAATCAAGTCCTTCTATTCACACAGCGAGCTCAACATTCTAGCAGGACCAGTGTCATTACTTAAGGCTTGTTTTACATTATAGGTTGGATCGAGCAAATGTGTCCCATGAATGAAGGAAAAGCAGATCCAGCAAAGCTTTCCTCTTGATTAAATATGAAAAGCGATGATCTTGGCCAAGATCAACCCCTTCTGTTACTTCCAAATATGTTCAGGAGAGTTTGTGAATGTGCAGAGTTGCAGTTCTGGGGGCTGCAAAGGGACAAAGGACAAGGAATGAATAGTACCAACAGAGCATTATGAAAAGACAAGGACATAAGTATAAGATTGGCCTCATTTATTGTGAAACAGACAGTGCTGAAGATATAGCTGGGCCATGGGGGTAAAATCCAGAGTTCTGCAAACCTGAGTTTTCCCCAAGTAATTACTTGGAAAACCCCAGAAGATAGCAGTTGTAGCCAAAAAGCTGGAATGAACGTCTGGACTGGCATAAACATGCCAGTTGCTCTTAGGGCTGATGTTGCTCCTGTTGTTTAGTAAGAGTAGTAATAATCACCATCATGTACATGGCTACAAATGCAATTTGGTTGCAAATAAAAATGGTGCTTATTCGCAAGCATTTAGCATCTGGGTACCAGAAGCAAATCCATCTTATTCTTCTAGTTATGATGATAAATTTATTTCTTTTACCCCACCAAAAGCATTTGGGAGGGTATTCCCGATGGCAAATTAATACCCCTGGATATCATCTCTTGTTTGAATTTATCTTGTTCTTCAACTTAAAATTAATTTCTGGAAAGGCTAAAATTGTCACACAATAGCTATAGCACTTAGACTTATATACCGCTTCACAGTGCTTTACAGCCCTCTCTAAGAGGCTTACAGAGTCAGCATATTGCCCCCAACAATCTGGGTCCTCATTTTACCCACCTCGGAAGGATAGAAGGCTGAGTCAACCTTGAGCCCATGAGAACTGAACTGACGAACTGCTGGCAGCTGGCAGTCAGCAGAAGTAGCCTGCAGTACTGCATTTTAACCACTGCGCCACTGCGGCTCAAATGTAATGATCTGAATCCTAACTTCCTCTTTTGCAAACAGAAGACATGTTTCTCTGTGTGGGAATGGGAAAGAAGAATAAAAGAAGAATATAATGTATCACATATGTTCAAAGACCCATATAGTATATAATGCTGTCCCATGACAAAGCAGATCCATTCAGGTAGCCCCTAGTCAAGACAAAAGTGCAGCACACCCTCCATTCTCCAACAATTGATATTACAATGTATAAAACTAACATGACCAATAATCAATTTAGCATCTACCCAAATTTATCTAAATACCTTTGCAGACCATTCAAATTCATAATCATTACATTATGTAGCAGTGAATTCCATGGCTTAACTAAGACTATTAAAATCAAGTTAGATCAAGGGTGAAATCAAGCAGGTTCTGACAGGTTCTGGAGAACCGGTAGCGGAAATTTTGAGTAGTTTGGAGAACCAGCAAATACCACCTCTGGCTGGCCCCAGAGTGGGGTGGGAATGGAGATTTTGCAATATCCTTCCCCCAGGAGTGGGGAGGGAATGGAGATTTTGCAGTATCCTTCCCCTGCCACGCCCACCAAGCCACGCCCACCAAGCCACGCCCACAGAACCGGTAGTAAAAAAAAATTGGATTTCACCACTGCAAAGGAATTGTTGATTATTTTGATATTCTTAACACGCTTTGCTCTATTATGCTATTCACTACAAGTTACAATGTTTCCAGTTTGAATCTTACATCTGCTATGAATTTTAGGGTGGCTTTAGGCCATCTGTTTTTTCTCAATCCTGAGAATACTTGATGAGTTCTAGGAACTAACATCAAAACATTGTGCATCTAGAGCACATAGTGCAAATCTTGGTTTGTCAAATAACCTACCTGGCTGTTTGCTTTTCTGTTAACAAGCAATTTCACCAAAACATAGCAAAATGGCAGGGAAATTTTCTGCCCAGTTGCAGATTGTATCACTTATCATTTGAATTAATTATGCGTTCACAGATCAATAAAAAAACAAGCACGGTACATAATTGAAAGGAACAAGGACTAGCAAGCAACTTAATGAGAACAAAGCAGAATTTGTTACAGATATACAGAGGACTAAATATCATTTCACCTGCTTTCCTATTTTCCTAATTCTAGTACAAATGGGGAATAGACTGTAAGCAAGGCAACTTGGGGAAGGAGATAAGGAAAGAAGATCTACAAGGGCTGATTCTGATGGAATTCAGTTTTTGCATGCACCAATGTTTCCAATAAACCTATAAATCATAGAAACAGTTCAGGGGTGGGTTCCAACTTACCTCGCTGCCGGTTCGCTCCCTCCTGTGCTGCGTGCGCGCATGCGCAGTAACAAAAAATCCCCCCCCCAAAAAAGCCAAAAAAAAGATGGCGACCGCATGCACAGTGCCAGAAGTCGGCTTCTGCGCATGCTCAGAAGGAAAATAAAAATAAAATTAAAATTAAAATTAAAATTAAAAAAAAAGATGGTGGCCCCCATGGACCGGCACCGACCGATCCGGTTTGGTGATGTCATCATGACATCACCAGCGGGTCGCTACCAGTTCGGGAGAACCGTTCTGAACCGGGAGGAACCCACCCCTGAAACAGTTAGATGTTGGGATCATTCATAAAAAGTATGCATGTTTATTTCCTTCCTTGGTTACTTTGCATATCTGCATGTAACATGCATATTATGTGCATACTCACATACACATACTTTGTTGCAGTGTCTCTATCAGATTTTTCTCAGTCGTGCAGTGGTTATCTTGAGATAACCGAGGTGGCGCAGTGGTTAGAGTGCAGCACTGCAGGCTACTTCAGCTGACTGCTAGCTGCAGTTCAGCGGTTCAAATCTCACCGGCTCAAGGTTGACTCAGCCTTCCATCCTTCTGAGGTGGGTAAAATGAGGACCCAGATTGTTGGGGGCAATATGCTAACTCTGTAAACCGCTTAGAGAGGGCTGTAAAGCACTATGAAGCGGTATATAAGTCTAACTGCTATTGCTAACTGCTATTGCTATCTTACATGCAGAACTTCACTAGTTTGAATACTGGTAGGAATATTTTTTAATGCTTTTACCATTTCTCTGATATACCCGATTAATTTTCAATAAATCTAACATTGCACCATTCTGACTCAACATTTTGACAGACTTATTTCTTTTTTCTTTTTTTCTTTTTTAAAATGAGCCCAGTTAAACAGTAGGTGGTTGAGGGAAAGAAAAACAGTAATTAAAAAAATTCTATTGGATTCTGAATGGGGAACATTCTGCGCGTTTGAATAAAAGTGTTAGAACGAAGAAGAAGTTGATATTTATCTGTGCAATAGCCAGTGCGAGGGGTTGCCTAGAAGAAGTTAGAGCTTAGGAGGCTTAGTGATAATAATAATAATTGAACTAAAACAAGCCAGAAAATACTACTTTTAGCGCAGTGTGGGAAAACATGGACAGAGGCCACACTTACGGTGAAATGGAAGAGAATAAAAGACAAAGTCATCTTTTGCTGTCCACTAGAAATCTGTGGCCTGTACTCACAACAATAAGTGTAGATGTGTCCAGAGTTTTGCAAGCAGAAATAAACTGAGATCCTCAAAACTGACTTACAGTGTGAGATATAAATATTGATGGATGATGTGCTATTTATTTCTGTCTATATGTTGAGCAACCATCAACATGTATGATGGAGTATAGTTCTTCTAATACAAGTTCTTCTAATACAAGTTCTTTTAATACAGGTGTTTCATGGCTGCTAGCTCCTTTGGAGCTTAAATCAAGGCAATAAAATTTTGCAATATTTTTGTGTATAAGTCGGGCAAACAAGTCATTTAAGTATACAGAGTTCGGCAATTATCCCACATACATTTATAGAGAACAAGTACAATACATGGTTGTATTGGCAACATGTGCCTAAGTTCATAGCATTCTCAAACAGAATTAGAATCAGAATAGAGTTGGAAGGGACCTTGGAGGTCTTCTAGTCCAACCCCCTGCTCAAGCAGGAGACCCTATACTATTTTAGATACGTGGCTGTCCAGTCTTCTCTTAAAAACCTCCAGTGATGAGGCACCTACAACTTCTGAAGGCAGGATGTTCCACTGGTTAATTGTCCTCAAAACAAACAAAATCAAACATCAAAATCAAACAGGTTGATGTTGTCTTGTTTGATAAGAACAGTAATGCCCATTTCATTCAGTTTTTAATAGTATTATGCTGAACTGTTCACTTAAAAAAAAAAAGTACTGGTTTCCAGTCATTCATTCATTCATTCAAAAATAATAAAAAAGGAAAAAGAGTTAAAACACAAAGATAATTATAATAGAAATGCATACATTGTCAAAGAAAAAAGCACATACAATGTGCTTCAAAAAGTGAGAAAAATACAACAAAGAAAAAACAGTAAGCTATATTATTTTAATGTAGACGTGATCCTGCATATACTTATTTAATGCAAATATTATTCAAATACATATATATTTCTAATACCTAGTCCACTGAAACTCTCCACTGACACATTGTTTAGGGCCTAGACAATGGCAATATAGGAACCTCTAATTCTTTATTCCACTCATTTCTTAGCATCTGCCTATCAAATTGATTTATTGATAATAAATATTTATAAAAACTAATAACAACTGTTTTAGTTTTAAAGGATTTAACTAGATGTTCTAATACCTCAGGTGTCTCAGAAGCTAAAAAATGCTGCTGATTCAAACAATGTTGTTAAAAAATATTGTAGCTGTGAATATTTCCACTGAGTTACCGTATATCTGATAGATGGTATTTCTTAACAAAACATACGTTAAAAATTCATCTTCATTATCTGTCACTTAATCCAAAGTCAGTATCCTCACTTCCATCAAATTTTTCCACATCACCCCCTTTTTCCCAATTTTTAGTTGGGTTTCGCCATAAAGTAAATTTAGCATGGAAAAAAGGATCAAATCTTATTTTATTAGACATTCCATTCCATAACTTTCCAAATGTCATAATTGTTTTCAGAGATACTAGAATGTTAATGTATTTAGATCCTAATAGTGTTCATCCAAGCAAAGTTGCTATATATGTATATTCCAAAGTTGCCCCTATTGGAAAATTAACCAATTAGCCAAAATGGTTGGCATCTAGCATTTGATATTTGACAATAAATAAGCATGATGATATAGCTCCAGATTCAGAACACAGAATTCTCCCTCATTAACTGGTAATCACATTTTTTGTAAAGATATTCTCAGAACAAAAAACATTAAAAAGTGTAAACATTTTTTGTATAAATATGGATTTAATATTTCTTAAATCAATGGAAACCAAATTTTCTCTGATTGACATATTATAATTTGACCCAAATTTATCCTGCCATTTTACTAAAGGCATCTATCATTTGTACCAACACTGGAATAATGGCATGAGATTTAGAAATAAACAAAACAATGTTTTCTAAAAATACAACCAATTTGTTTTATACATCTCCCCATGTTGTCTGATAGCACAAGTCAAAGGTTCCACACAGATATTAAAAAGCAAGAGTCACAGTAGACCTCATTATCATGTTTGTCTAAATATTTGGAAAGTAGGAAAAAACAAGCTATTAACCTTTACTTTAGATGTGGGTGACTCATGTAATATCACAACTTATTTTTTGAATTACATCTCCATTTTGTTGTATTTTTACAATATTATCTTCTTCTTGCAATTTCAGTAATTCTGCATATCTTTTATAAAGTACTAGTAGCTGGATACCCATGCTTTGCTACAAAAGTATGTGATCGGGCTTGATAAATTGACAGTTAAAGCTTGAAAATTAATGAGTAGTTACGATCAGCCTTGATACAGTGACACTTAAAGCTTGAAAATTTATGTAGAATGTATAACTCCTTACCACCAGAGCATGTTAATATAAGGCAACTGGCAGTTGGAACAGAGTTCTTTTCAGGTGGGGAGGGGGAGTAGAACGTCTAACTCCTTAGCATCAGAGCGTGTTAATATAATACTGTATAAGAAATACTAATGATCTGATGGTCATTTCAAAAAATCCTTTCCTTTCTTAGCGAGCACCTAGAAGCCAAGAGGAACATACGTGCCAAGTTTCAAGTTTGTAGGCTTTATGGTTGTGGAGATTTCGTGATGACTGGGTGGTATGTGGCTTTTATCAGGGGTGAAATGCTCCCTGTTCGGACCAGTTCTTGCGTACCGGTAGCGGCGGCCCGTGGTTCGGAGAACCGGTAGCGACGGTTGGCTGGCCATGCCCCTGAACCGGTTCCCCGGTTGCCGCTCGCTCGCCCTGCAAGTGGATGTCCCTGGGCTGCTGCACATGTGCACCGCAGTGCTGGCGCTCCCTCATGACATCAGGCTGGCCTGGCCCTATCCCGGCCAGCCTGATGTCATGAGGGAGTGCCAGCACTGTGCTGTGCATGTGCAGCAGCCCGGGGACATCTGCTTGCCGCAGCAAGGTGAGGCCGACGCTGGCAGTGGGGGGGAGGAAGACCCATCCACCTGCCTTCCCCTCCGCCTCCACCTCCACCGCCACTGTTGTAGAAGGTAAGGCTGATGCTGGTGGTGGTGGGGGAAGGAAGACCTGCTGCGCTCTTCCCCAGCATGGCAAAGTTCCGGGATGGTGGAGAGCTTGCTTGCTTGGGCTCTCCAAAGCAAGTCTTGCCACCGCCGCTGGCTCTCCCAAGCAAGCTCTCCGCCATCCTGGAACTGCACCGCGCTGGAAAACGTGCTGAAGGCACAATAGGCTGCGCTGCCCTGGCCCCGCTCAACTGCACTTCTTCCAGCCCATCCGCCCCACGGCATGAATGAGACAATCAGCCGTGCCTCTCCACCCGGCCTTCCTCACCCAGCACTCCACCGGCGGCTCCGCCCTGCCCAGCTCCTCCCGCCGCCACTTCCTGGGAGACGCGCCGCTGCCAGGCTGGGCTGGGCCACCCGCCCTTGGGCCCCCGAAGAGCAGGGTGTGATCTGCCGCCGCCGCCGGCTCTCCCAAGCAAGCTCTCTGCCATCCCGAAACTGCACCATGACGCAAAACTCCCTGGCGTGGCGCAGTTCTGGGATGGCAGAGAGCTTGCTTGCTTGGGCTTTCCGAAGTAAGTTCTGCCACCACCGCTGGCTCTCCCAAGCAAGCTCTCTGCCATCCCGGAACCGCGCGGTGCGGTTCTGGGATGGCAGCGAGCCCAGGCAAACTCTGCCCCCACCGCCTCTGCTGCCGGGCGCGTCCTCGAGGAAGGATGGGACTCACCAGCCCCTCGTATATGGGGGTTGATTTGGAGCAAGGGGGCTCCAGAGAGACCCCCAACCCCACCCCACCTCCTTTTCTCTCCCTGCAAAAAACCTCAAAAGGAGGGTTTCTGCAAATCCAGGGAGAATTTCATTTCAATTCTCCTGCTTCCATTTAACCTAGCAGTTGGTGGAAAGGGAGGAACCTTCCACATCCCCCCTTTTATTTGCCCAAATTTAACTCTCTTTCCAAAGCTATTCTGGCCTTCTTGATTTGTAGGCTGCAGAGGTACGGCACGATGCAGCCTCCATGTTCACGCAAGCGTTTTTCCAAGCTGTTTAATATTGCATGCTGTTTTTGGGGGTGGGTGAGTGGAAAATGATCTGTGCCTTTTCTGTGCCTTTTCTGTGCCAGATTTGAACCTGTACGTGTTGCAATAAAACTCTGGAAAATAGATAGATGATAGATAGATACAGTAGATAGATAGATAGATAGATAGATAGATAGATAGATAGATAGATAGATAGATA
>QLTV01002419.1:11336093-11372119 GCA_003457575.1 Thermophis baileyi | reverse complement strand
TCCGGACTTCCGGTAGGCCCGTTGGGCTGTTTTTCACCCTCCCCAGGCTTCAGGAAAGCCTCCTGAAGCCTGGGGAGGGCGAAAAATGGCCCAACGGGCCTACCGGAAGTCCGGAGGCTTCAGTGAGGCCTGCGCACATGCGTGGGGGGGGGAAGCATGGGGGGGGGTTGTGTGCGCATGCGCGAGAGGAGGGCATTGCATTATGGGTGTGGGCACACACACACGCGCTATCGTGCGCACGTGCACCCTCCCCAGGCTTCAGGAAAGCCTCCTGAAGCCTGGGGAGGGCGAAAAATGGCCCAACGGGCCTACCGGAAGTCCGGAGGCTTCAGTGAGGCCTGCGCACATGCGTGGGGGGGGGAAGCATGGGGGGGGGTTGTGTGCGCATGCGCGAGAGGAGGGCATTGCATTATGGGTGTGGGCACACACACACGCGCTATCGTGCGCACGTGCACCCTTTTGGCACCCGAGCAAAAAAAGGTTCACCATCACTGGTCTAGATGTTTCAAATGGCCAATAGTGAAGGTTATTAGCAGCTACCATTCTGCAACATCCTTAAGAAGATTTCATACAACCTTTTTTGTTGCAATAGCTATTACTTTGAAGAGACTTCTTCATTACAGATAGTCCTCAGCTTATGACTATTCAGTCAGTAACAGTTCCAAATTATGACAGCGATGCACTAACGATGGTTCGACCAGTCCCAGCACCCCCACAGTCACGTGATCATGATCTGAGTGCTTGGCAACCCATTTGCACTTATACCTAATGTACCTCATGATCACGTGAATGCTACTTGTACTTCCCTGTGAAAGTTAATGGGGAAGCTGGCAAGGAAGGTTGCAAGTTGCTGAGGTAACTCTCCCCCACCCACACCATCCCCCAACCCCTCTGCAATCATGCTGTGCTGGCCACTTGCGCACCCTCACATACCCTCGTGCACCTTCTCTGATCCTTGCCTTTCCTCCTGTGCACCCCTGTGCACTCTCCCTGGTCTGTACCTTTATGCACTCTCCACTCCTGCACAGTGCCTCTTGCCCACCCCCTCACACTCAATTACACTCAGACCAGCTCGTTCAACTATTGCACAGTTCTCTTGAACAGAACTCTTGCACACCCCCTTGTACCCTCAGACATCCTCCCAGTGTCAATTTTCTGACAATGAGAACAATTAATGGAATAGCTTGCCTCCCAGAGTTGTGGGTGCCCCATCACTGGAGGTTTTCAAAAATAGGACTGGGATGGTGTAAGGTCTTCTGCCTTGAGCAGGGGGTTGAACTAGAACAGGACTGTCAAACTCATGGGCCGCAGGCCGGATGCATCACGTGCTGGCCCCGCCCCTGCCCGGTTTAGCAAAGGGGGGGGGAAAGTCCCGATACATCACGTGACGATGTCGTGACGATGCGAGTTTGACACCCCTAGCCTAAGGGAAGGAATAGCACTTAGAGCAATAGCACTTAGACTTATATACCGCTTCATAGTGCTTTACAGCCCTCTCTAAGCGGTTTACAGAGTCAGCATATTGCCCCCAACAATCTGGGTCCTCATTTTACCCACCTCAGAAGGATGGAAGGCTGAGTCAACCTTGAGCCGGTGAGATTTGAACCGCCGAACTGCAGCTAGCAGTCAGCTGAAGTAGCCTGCAGTGCTGCACTCTAACCACTGCGCCACCTCGGAATGGTTTTGTTATACAGCTTTTTCAACTCAGAGAAGCCATGTTTTGCAATAACCCATGTTGATTTTAAGTATGGTTATCACAGGCTGAGTAGCTAGGTTACTCTAGAGCAGGGGTGTCAAACTGGTGGCCCGCAGGCCAGATGCGTCACATGCAGGCCACAGCCACCCCAGCTCCGTGAAGGGGGAAAACGTCATGAAACATCATGTGACAGAAACGTGACGCCACAAGTTTGACACCCATGCTCAATTTGGCCACCAAGAATAACCACAACAAAGCCCTTCCAGTCCTTGTTCAAAAACAAAATAGAACCACAGCTGAAACTGTCTTCCATACCAGTGATTGAATAGCATTCTCTGCTGTTACTTAGAGGCAAAGCCCAAGATCCAAATGCTCTCTTCAAAACCTTGTCACCTCTTCCCCTGATGCACCAAAGCCATCTCCCCTACCTTACGGTAGGGTCAGTCTTCCTGAATAGTCTCAGTACATACCAATCATATACAGATAAATTAATTGCTTGGGAATAGTGACATATAAGCAATATGTCAGAAATGGTATAGGGCAGGAATGTCAAACTGATGGCCTGCAGACCGGATGAGTCACGCGGAGGCCACGCCCACCACGTGGGAATGGGAAAAACATAGTGAAACGTCACGTGACGACGTGACGTGGCAAGTTTGACACCCGTGGTTTAGGGTCTCCTGCTTGACCAGAGGGTTGGACTAGATGACCTCCAAGGTCCCTTCCAACTCTGTTATTCTATTATTTATTCTGTTAATATGTCTGTGTGTCTCTGATCCCACTACCTCAGCTAAAATGCCTTCAATTTATCAGGAGTGCTTCCATTTCAAATGGGATGGAACCCTTTCAAGGTTTCTATTGGGATGGGAAAAATACCAATGAGTAGTGTTATTTAACTCCAACCACACGCTCAGCAGAAACACAGCATGTGCCACGTTAATCTGGAACAGCATTCCTTTAAAAGAAGCTTGATATTTTCACAGAGATGAGTCTATGACAGCATATTTATTATTAGATCCTTATGCAGCAGAGGCTACCGTTTGGCTATTGTTAGTGATGGCAGTCTTCACGTACATTAGCAAAAGAAATTATAGTGACTGATTATCAGTAAGTGTCTATTGTTAAGTGGGACGATGTATGTATCCATCTGTGAATGGAATGGCATCCATTATCGGAATGGATCCCTTCTCTTTTTTCCTACTAATGCATTACAAACCCAGAGGAATGGGTGGGTGGGTGGGTGGGGAATCTTCTAGAACAGTTTTGAATTATGGGAACCTACAGTGGTAAGGAGAACAAGAAGAAATCTTACTGTACAAGTGGAAGTAAAATATTTTTGAAAGCCCACTGGTTAATGGGAATCTTTATTTATTATGCTACTAAGATTGATAATGTTTTAAGGCTGCACGGTTTAGATTGAATTCAGCAAAAGCGATCAACAGACTAACAGCTTAACAGCCTCACAGTCATTAATGATATTGTACACGCTATCATTAACGCTAATGGGCTGTAGATCAAGGCCCAAATGAAGCAAGAGCAGCTTTTTAGAAAGCAAAATCCAAAACACTGTAAAATACAGTGATAGCAACTGATGGTTAATATGCTGAAAAATTAAATGTACCACCCAATGGAATTCTGAAATCATATATATAGGGAAACGAGGGGAAAACTTTAAAAATGGGTTGAGCATTTAAAAGTAGATGAGATTAAAAGTGTTAGAACTCTGGATCATATATTTCAGGAGCATGTTCAACTACTACTATAGAGCCGAGGTGGCGCAGTGGTTAGAGTGCAGCACTGCAGGCTACTTCAGCTGACTGCTAGCTGCAGTTCGGCGGTTCAAATCTCACTGGCTCAAGGTTGACTCAGCCTTCCATCCTTCCGAGGTTGGTAAAATGAGGACCCAGATTGTTGGGGGCAATATGCTAACTCTGTAAACCGCTTAGAGAGGGCTGTAAAGCACTATGTCTAAGTGCTATTGCTATTGCTACTGGAACAGTGGTGAAATCCATTTTTTTTACTACCGGTTCTGTGGGTGTGGCTTGGTGGGCGTGGTGTGGTGTGGTGGGTGTGGCTTGGTGGGCGTGGCTTGGTGGGCAGGGGAAGGATACTGCAAAATATCCATTCCCACCCCTCTGGGGCCAGCCAGAGGTGGTATTTGCCGGTTCTCCGAACTACTCAAAATTTCCGCTACTGGTTCTCCAGAACCTGTCAGAACCTGCTGGATTTCACCCCTGTACTGGAAGTTAGTTTTTACCACTTGTGCATTTAATCCGTTTTTAGATAAGAGTTCGTCCCAGAAACAAAACTCACAATGTGATCAAAAGGAAACATAGCTAGAGTTCTTTTACCTCATTTGATCTCTGCATTTTAGCAGCAAGCTTCTTGATGTCTTCAAAACAAGAGTCTATCTTTTATTCTTTGCATCAAATCAAAATATCTAGCTAGTACACTGTTTAAATGGCAATTCTTCCAACATCTGCAGTATGTTGCTATGAAGATAAAAGACTTAGTACGAGCTTTATCTGGAAAAATAAATGTAGGAGCCACAAGATATATATATATTTAAAAAATGATACAAAATAATAGAAAAGCCAGTTCAGCAGTTCAAGGCCTAACTCTAAAACTGTAGATTGGATTATGGACAAATGTTGTTTATTAACATTTGAACTAGGTTTTTATTTTGTGTAAAAGGAACTAGACTGGGTTTTCTAACAATGTAGACACCTGTTTCAGAGTTGTTTTATCAACGGTATTTTCCAGCCCTGTTTTCCTCCTTCCCTCTATTTTTTCTTTTTTAAAATTATTGTAAAAATCAATCCTGAAATTAATTTGCTTATATTCTTGTATTTGTGCTTCTCTTAATTAGCTTAGCAAAAATAAATAAGTACGTAATTGCTGACTGCATATGTAAAGTCATCTGAGTCAAGTTAATTTAGAAGAAAAGCATAAAATTATACATGTAAATGATTTTCTGTGTTTACAGAATATTTTATCTCAATGTAAATATTCCAAAATACAATTTATCTTGTACTAATATGTGTCTTACTGTATGTTGATACATTCTGAGTCCAAAATTGCACTGCCATATCAGAGAAGTGATGCTTTAGAACTGCAGGGTAGCACATGGTAGAAGTCACATTTTATGAGTTCTGCCCCTTTATAGAGCTATATTTGGAGTAGACTTAATCATTAGAAAGAATTCTAATGTGAATGCATAGAGCTCCCTCAATGGATATAAAGAAAAGCAGATCTTCCCAATCCAGATCAGTGTGTGAGAACTGTGATTGTAGAACAGTCAGTTGTTCAACTAGACAAGCTATTATTTCACAGAAAGGCAAAAGCATGGCGAGTCATGAAGCAATCTTAATTAAGATCATGAACCAATCCTAAAAATGTCAGTTAGCAAATGTCTTCCCACTTTCCCATTCTTCTGCTTTTCTTTTTGCTTCTTCTTGCTCTATCTCTCCATTTGGAACCACCTTTAATATCCCAAAATGCTGTTCGAGTTTCAAGCTACTACATTTATCCTGTCAGTTAGGTTAAACATGCATATAACTAACCTTCCATACATATGTGGTACACATAGAAATCACATTTATAACTTGTTGATATTCACAGTTTGATTCAATTGTTTGATCATAAATATACTGGCTCTGAAAGACCAAGCACTATTTATTTCCATACACCTAAAACAATGTACAAGTTATATCCAAACTTGGACTGTGAATCCAAGTATGCACATACATACATACATACACACATACATACATACCAGGGGTGGGTTCAGACTTACCTCACTGCCGGTTCGCTTCCTCACGCACCGCGTGTGCACGTGCCGCGTGTGCGCATGCACAGTGCTAAAAACCAAGCTTCTGTGCATGCGCAGAAGCAAAAAACAGCTTCTGCGCATGTGCAGAAGCAAAAAACAAGTTGGCGGCACCTATGGCACCGCCGAGAGAGCTGGTTCGGGGGTGTGTCCAGCCGGCCATCGCTGCTGGTTCGACGAGCAGGGGGGAATTCCCACTACCGGTTCTATAGAGCCGGTCCGAACCGGCAGGAACCCACCTCTGATACATACATACATTTAATATACTGCATTAAATAGCTTATTCATTAGTTTATAAATTGCCCAGATCCTTTCTGCAGAATTCATGATTATATAATAAATCAGATCTGTAAGTCATGACAACCTGAAAGAGTAAACTTTATTACCTTTTAAAAAATTCACTTTTGGTAATACACAAGAAACAAAATAATTTTAGTTGATTAATCTAAGAAATAAAGCCAGCACCCCAATTGCAGTTTGGGAAAAGGTTTATGTAGGTGGACACCCTGTTTCCAACACAAAAACCAGATTTCCTCAATAAGAGGAAATATGTGTGACGATGGGTGCTCTACTGTTCTCACAATATAAAAATGCAATAATATGATTTTGAATACTGCTTTCTGTCCAGAGAGATGATGGAGGAAAAAACATTTTTGATCCATGGTTTTAGATTTGGAAAATGCATGTGTTGTATCCATAAGATGGTTGTGTATTATCTATATATCATGAGCAATCTGTAGTATCACGTATTTTTAAGCCAACTAAATGTTTTTGTGCAAATCATTGCTTCTGGTTAATTAAATGAACAGATTGTGTTTGCTAATTTATTTATTTTTAATTGCTGTGAGATATTCTCAACAAAATAGGAAGAAACAAAGCTGCTATATTCCATTTGTTCAAATAAACTGCAACCTGAAATATATATGGGTGTCAGATTAAATTAGGATGATTATACATAATCAAATTCTTTATTTTTTGTAATTGAATTTGAAACTTAATGAGTGATGGCCACCAAGTTTTACATTTTTCTTAGTAGCTTGAATTATGTTTTATGCTGACAGAGAATGAATTATTCTGATTACTCTCTCGTTTAGTCAATTTCTAAGCAGAAAACAAATTCATCATGGTTTTGGAAATTTACTTAAACAAATCTGCATTATACTCAATGTTTTACATGTTAAATATGGCCAAGATTTAGATTTTGATTAATTCTGCTTAAAAAAAAACTTATAGGATTTTAAGTTATTTAATATAGTTAGCTCTTAAAGTGAAATGTATGTTCCTGATAGATCACAGATACATAACCAGCCACCAAGCATTGCATATGGCACACTAGTCTCCTTCTGCTCCTTCCCCTGGCTAAAATCAACAACATAATTTCCAGATGTTTTGCATTATGAAACAAATAAAAAAGTGTACTGTGGGCCCCACAATAGGCATCACAGAAAGCTAAAATTGTTTCCCCCATATCCAGGAAAGGAACAGAAAATCTCAGCTCCACTCATGTATAAGATGCTGCCACCCTCACCAACCATCACCTATGTATCCTTCACCTAATTGATAAGTATCACCCAAAGACTGCCCACTTTAGTGTTTCCTAAATTTGGGAAGGTTTTGAGGACAGATGACTGAAAGAATACAGTGGGCCAATGTGCCCCTTAAATAGAAAACAGACTCCTGTTTTTGACTAAATAGAGGAAAGGGTATAAAACAGGTAGGCATCAGCATCATATCAGAGAAGATACTTTCCTCTTTAAACTACTCCATTAGATGTTACAAGGAGAAAGAGGGGCCTTGCCTATTCCTGTGAAATATACGGAACACAGTGGGAGTTTTCAGGACCGCCCCTCCCTCCTCGTTCATCGCTTGCTGGTGTGCCCAGCATTTTTTGTACAGTACAAAGTTTTCTTGTTAGTAACATTCTACTAACTATATATTTCAGCTCCTCACCTCTCTACATTACTTGTCTCGGAAATTAATTTAGCTCTGGTTATTTCTACTCTGCCTCCCAGAGAAGCCTAGAAATCAAATTATAACCTAATCCAATGCAAAATGCCTAGGTCTGAATTGCTTTCAAAGTTATTGCCTCAATATGTAAGGTAAGACCCAAGCACAAAGCAGATATTAGGTATGATAATTCCTATTTGAAATTCTCCCCCTCCCTTTTTCTCCTCTTTCTATAGTTTCTTGTGCAGTTATATCTCAGCTATGTAACACAATTCAGGTGTCTTCCTGCTGGTGCTTCTGCCTTAGGCCAACTGTATTTGTAAATTTTAGTTGATATTTCCCAAACTTTGCCTCAGTTTGGCCATGGAGGATAGGGTCCCCATCACATTTTCTTCCCCTATGATTCAACAGGGAGGAGACACCTGGAAGTCTGCCATTTTTTCTCTCTCCTGAAAACTGATAAAAGGATGAAATATGGCCTTTAGTCCAACAGAATCAATAAAGCCATTCATAGGTCAATATAATTAAAACCAAAACAACAGATTCAAAGCAATGATGCACAATGTCACAGAAACAGGACATCAGAAGAGTGTTATTGCAGTAGTGGCATAGGGTGAATTTCTTCAATTATCCTTCTGCATCCTGTTCTACAAAAATAGCTAAATTGATATCTCTCACATTCCCATTCTGCGAAGGGTACAAGTCTTCAAATCACAAGTTATGAGATTTAGTTATTTTTCTACATGCAGCAAAAAAATAATAATCTCACAATTGCTTCTTGTTTTCCTGGCAATAAATTTATAACAGTAATAAGTGAACAATTTGCTACCCTTTTTCTTAACGCCTGAGCTCAGCAGCCTGAGACTATTGTCTCATTCTATCTAATGATTTGGCTCTCATTCCTTCATTTCTTAGGGAATCTCTCTCCGGAGTTCAGAGTTGCAGGTTATCTGCAGTGGAGATATTTATTCCTTCAATTTACTTGTATTTTCTCCTTTCCACTCACAGAATCTGTACACATATTTGCAGTGTTTTCATCTCAATATGATTAGACCGAAAACTGCTATCTGATACTTTCTGGGTGGTGCTTTTACCAAGAGAAGCAATGAATGTGATTTTGGCAGTGATTTTCTCTCCAAACTTGAATGTGATGTTGTACAAAAAGCATATCAATTTAATTTTGTCCTGGACAATGCGATTCCATGTGCTCATGGTTGAACTTGTTTAAAAATAGTAATATATCAATTTTTATATAGAAGTAAGCATTACATCTGTATTTTAGTAATGCAGTTTGGGATTTTTTTCCCCTCTCTTTTCTCATTATTCATTTATTGTTTAAATCATGTAAATCTTTCACTTTGTCTCATTATTTTCTCTTTTTTCTCATGTTACTTTGGCAGTTTGGTTAGGGTTTTTATATTTTGCTTTGTTTAATATGCATTAACATGTTTTGGGTATTTTATTTTTTCCTTGTAGTTGAAAGCAATATAAAAAGCAGCAAGGCATTTTTTAAAAGATCTGAATTTATATACAGTCTTTGCAGAATTGCTGTGGTGCTTATTCACATAAGGAAATCAGTAAGTGCAAAAATGCTAAACATCTGGATGTTGTGGCAAACTGCAGATAATCCTGAAAAGTTATCTTACATGCTGTCCTTCGCTTTTCTATTTACAATTAAGCCTGCTGATTTTTACTCCCCCAGCTAAGTGAGTATAGGATTGCATTGTTAGAATGGAATACAGGACAATTAAATATGGGGCAGAATAGCCCTGTAAAACAGAAGTGAGAAGAGGCAAAATAATTTTCAATAGAAGATAATATATGTAAGATCAGGATTGAACAGTGAAGTTCTTGGTGCTCTGTGAGCTTGTTTGTTTGCTTGAAGATGTTTCATTACATGACTAAGAGCAACTAAGATGATTAAAGGCCTGGAGACTAAAACATATGAAAAACAGTTGCAGGAATTGAGCATGGCTAGTTTAGAGAAAAGAAGAATTAGGGTGACATGATAGCAGTATTCCAGTATTTGAGGGGCTGCCACAAAGAAGAGGGAGCCAACTTATTTTCCAAAGCACCAGAAGGCAAGACAAGAAACAATGGATAGAAATTAATCAAGGAGAGAAGCAATCTGGAATTAAGGAGAAACATTCTAACAATGAGAACAATTAACCAGTCGAACAGCTTGCCTTCAGAAGTTGTGGGTGCTTCATCACTGGAGGTTTTTAAGAAGAGACTGGAGAGACACTTGTCTGAAATGTTATAAGGTCCCCTGCTACCTTAGATTGGACTAAAAGACCTCCAAGATCTCTTCCAGCTCTATTCTGATTGACTAGGTAACCTCACCAGTGCTAGCGAGTGTGGAGTTTATTCCTTGTTTATATAAAATAGCTTACCATTGCCAGTGTTGGTAGGGGTGTGGTTTTCTCCTTGATAGTTCCTTAGACTATTGTTTTCTGCTTGATTGATTGGTATTAATTGTGGCTTATCTGAGTGTTGGTTGCTGGAGAAAATGTATTCTGGTCTTATTTTCTTTTAGCTTTTTTTGTTTAAAATATATGTCTATTGATGACTGATTTGTCTGAATGCCAAGTTTCCAGGATTTTCCTGGCATTTTTGGACATTCAAGCAGAAAACAATACCACATCTCCACCAACACTGGAAGGGCAAGTTATGGTATATAAACAGGGAGCAACTATTCCCTGTTTATATACAATAAACATTGATGCCACTCACTAGCATCAATGCCAGTGAAAACAGGCTCCCGAGCTCCATTTTTGGCTGCAATGGCCTCCTGCAACCCCGCCCTGGGGTTTGCAGCCCTCCTGAGTTCCATTATCACTGGCAGAGGCACTGCAGGCCAGTCCTTTGCTGTTTCCAGGGTGGCCCCACGGGCCAGACCTAAGCACCCCAGGGGCCGGATCCGGCCCCCCGGCCTTGAGTTTGACACCCTGTAGTGTAATAAACAGTATTGTTTGACTGGTAGATCCCATAACCAAATAGTTAGGCGGCTCTTGTAACTGAATGTTGTTCATGAAGACATTAAGCCAAGGGTTCTCAAACTTTGCAATTCCACGACCCTCACAACTAAAACTAAATAAATAAATTAAATAGCTATAGTATAAAGAGTAAATAAAACTGCTGTGATTGGCAGATGGTTTTGTGACACTTGTAACCCTAAGTTGTTTGTGAATCTTGTGAATATCCAGAGGATTGCAATTTACAGTTTGAAAAACCCCCTGGATTACATGGAGTTTCAGTTGGCACAGACTGTTTTTATATGCTTCAAGAATCATTCTGGAATATATTGGATGAAATCTGGAATCTGCGAAGAACACATATAATAGCATTCGTTCACGCATTCATTCATTCATAGCAGAGCCAGGCTTTCAAATACTAAAGCTGTTAATAGTATTCGAAGCAGATGACAGATTCATCTGTCAGTGTTATTCCAATAGAAC
Source organism: Thermophis baileyi (assembly GCA_003457575.1). Lineage (NCBI taxonomy): Eukaryota > Metazoa > Chordata > Lepidosauria > Squamata > Dipsadidae > Thermophis > Thermophis baileyi. The sequence continues at coordinate 11,361,189 of QLTV01002419.1, read as the reverse complement.
TCAGGACCACCTAATGAAATTGACTGACATGGTCTGACAAAAAGGAAGAAAATAATAGATGGATGGAATTCTTGTTGGTGGGTTGGGGGGAAGAGCATTAGAGAAAACACAGACTATTTGGGATGAGATAAAAAGAAGTGAAGGATTTTTTAAAAAATCATCAGAGAAAATGAATATTTCTCATCAAATTATACTCTTACAGCAACAGCTATCAATGCTAACAGTAAAAGAAATGGAAATAAAAATGAACAATCTAAAAAAAAATTGAATTTGCAAATAAACCAGGGAAATGGCTAGCATATATATTAAGAAAGGGAAAAGAAAAGAAAATAAGGACTTCAAGATGGAGACACAGCATTAGCAGATAATGTAACTATACAAAAGATATTTTACCAGTACTATTCTAATCTGTATAAAAGACATGATATCTCTTTGGAGAAAATATATGAATATTAAAAAAAAATATCTACCAAGGATTACAGAAAAACAAAGACAGGTTATGAATGGACCCATATTAAGGAAGTTTCCAAATTTATATAAAAAAAAGATTAAACCAGGAAAATTACCAGGTCCAGATGGATTATCAGGTTCTTATTATAAATGTTTTGAGAATGAACTTTTACAATCTCTGCAAAATATGATGAATTTTTTACATGGAAGAAAGATGCCAGAGACTTGGAAAGAGGCTAATATAATACTAATACTTAAAGAGGAACAATATTTCACTTTAACAATAAATTATTAACCAATATCATTATTTAATGATTATAAGTTGTTCACAATGATCATAGTCAATAGACTAAAATAATTTTGCAAGAATTTGTTCTTGAAGCTCAACATAGGTTCTTAAAGACAGTTAAAAGACAATGTCAGAATTGTGATGGACATTCTAGAATGGTTGGAACAGCACAATGAAAAACAAGCCGCATTAATTATTTTAGATGTAGAGAAAGTGTCAGACCCAAGGAATCAAGTGAAAGAGTGTATGATAAAATGGGTTAAAATTTAGTTACAATAAACAAATGGGAGAATGGGAGAATATGTGGATGAGAGAACTGAGATTTACATTCTGAGATTTATAATCTTAGAGATTTTTTAATAAAATTATATATTGTTAGTATATGTAACCAGAAAAATTGTATATAATGTATAAAGGTATTTTGAATTTATATTGGAAATGTGCACAACAAGAAGGTACATTTTACCATGTTTGGTAGACATGTAAAAAAGCTACATTACACTGAATCAGAAAGTTGTAAAGATAAATATATAACTGAAACCAAAAGTGCTTTTTTGGAATTGATGGACAAATAGTTGTAACTTTGTTTTTATATATAATAACTGCAGTATGATTATGATATACAAAGGTGGAAAGACTTTTGCCTTTACCCACACTGGAAGAATGGTTAGTGAAGATGATGGAAATTGTTGAGATGGCCAAAATGACATCTTTGAGTACAGAAACAACATTGTGTTTAATGCTGACTGGAAAATCCTTATGGATTTTTTGCATGAAACAGAAATAAATAAATTTATGATATAAGGTTTTATGATTAGGAAAAAAAAATAGAAAAAATAATTATAGAAAAATAATGAAATTTATGCCACAACCATAGAATAAGAGATTTACACATATAATTGCTGTATAAGAAAATCCTTCCTTCCTTCCTTCCTTCCTTCCTTCCTTCCTTCCTTTCTTCCTTCCTTTTCTTTTTTCCTAAATATTACTTTCTATTACTTTTTCTTATTTAAAATCCTAATAAAGTTATCTGAAAGAAAAAGAACACTAGCTTCCATGGCTTTATGACAGGCCCACATATATTCACAGAAGAGAGGCCAATCAACAGCTATTAGCCATTATAGCTAAATGGGCTTTTCTTTTTCAGAAACAATAGGACAGATGGCAGGGCAGCTGCTGTTGCTTGCCATGTGCAAGAAGGAACTGCTTGTCATCTGATCCTGTAAACAGAGACACTGCAAACCCCGGCCCTTCAGAGAACATGGTTGATTTATTTTACCAAGCTGTGGGCTGCATTTGAAATTCCTGCTGATTTTGGTTAGATTTAGTGAACTATAGTGAATGATTTGCTTGCTAAGGAGCATGCATTCAATGAATGTCACCTCTAGGTAGGATTAAAAATAAAAATAAAAATCTGGAGAAGCCCTGGAGAGCTGCTGCCAGTTGTGTGGACAGTTTTGAACTTGACAGGCAGAGCTTCTTGTGGATCTTTACATGATTCACCTGGAGGCATTATGTTGTGGTGGCCAAGCAGTGTTAAGTTGGAAGGTGGAAAAGCTACCTTAATATCCACATTCTGAAAGTTCAGTGGATGGTCTTGAGAAGACTATTCTTTCTTAGCCCAAAGTATCAGACACAGGGAATAAGCATTTATATTGAACTCCTTCACATATAATGTTGTATTTACCATTCTAGTGTTTTTCCAAGACATGAGGAGAAAATAAAAAGCTACCCCTATTAACCTATCAAGAAGCCTTCATAGGAAAGGCAGAATGTAATGTGTGCCCCCATATAAGAAGATTTGGCAACTTCAAATCTCAATCAACAAATGCTCAGTCTTACACATTGGCAAAAATAATCAGAACACAAAATACAAACTAGATGATCATGACCTTGTTGACGATCCTCACTCAGTTAAGGACCTTGGAGTACTCATCTCTGATGATCTAAGTGCCAGAGCCCACTGCAACAGCATTGCTAAGAAGGCATTAAAAAAAGTGGTTAACCTAATCTTGCGTAGCTTCTTCTCTGGTAATATTGTACTTCTAAATAGAGCATATAAAACATTTGCTAGACCAATTCTCGAATACAGCTCATCTGTCTGGAATCCACACTAATATCAGACATTAATACCATTAAGAATGTCCAGAGATATTNTGCCATTTGTTAGTCTTCTAGCTGGCCAATAGCAGAGTGCTCAATTTTTTGAGCTTTCAGTTATTGTAATTTAACAAAAGGATCCAAACTCAATTGCAAAAAATTTGACTTCAGCAAGTGGTCAATGCCTGGAATACATTATCTGACTCTGTAGTTTCTTCCCCAACCCCCCAAAACTTTAAGCTTAGACTGTCTACCATTGACCTCACCCCATTCCTAAAAGGTCTGTAAGGGGCGTGCATAAGCGCACCAGCGTGCCTACCGTCCCTGTCCTAAAGTCCCCATGTATTCGAAAAATATGTACTCAAAAAATATGTTCTCAAAACTATGTTTGTACTTATTATATACTCATATTAATATTTATACTTTACCTGTAATCATATACATGCTTGACAAAATAAATAAATAAATAAAAATAAGAAATAAAAGTCTCTCTCTCTCTCTCTCTCTCTCTCTCTCTGTGTGTGTGTGTGTGTGTGTGTGTGTGTGTTGCTTGGTCCAGAATAATATTCTGGCTTCTCAACTGCTCAGCAGTTTCTCCCATAAATAATTTCCAAAGTAATTTCTGGCACAAAAAGGGATATGAAAGGGAAAAAAATCAATATACTTACTGGATGCATACGAGCTCTTGAATCACAGCACAGCACATTTTCCCCAAGTAAAGTGTTGTGTATGTATGTTTAATTCTCAAAAGCCTGCTAGAACAGGAGACATAAATTGTATTTTGTAATGACAGAACATGGAGTTAATAATTAGTAGGAAAATGATTTGAATTTTTTTGCAGCATCCATGAATTCTCAGTAACCCTGAGCTCTGAAAGGCAATATTCATGATGCATGCCACCCAGAGTCACTTGTTTGGCAGCTATAGAAATCAAATAAATAAATAGTTTCCCCAATATATTTCTGATTTCAGTTCACAGAGTAGGAAAACAGATGAAAAGGACGTGTTTTCTTGTGAAGAATTTACCATTTAAGTGTCACACAAATAACCAGAGAATGAATCAGAGTAAGAGTACAGAGAGAAAGAATAAACCATTGCTTTCATTCAAAGCTTGGCATGGGAACAAGGGGAATATATCAAAGGTTTGGGGGAAATATTGTTATAAGAAGTGACTGTATGGAAGAAACATCATAGATGCTGAGTGGGAGTTCTAAAACTATCAGATAACAAACAGGAAAAGGTAAAGAGATTGACTTTGAGAGAGCAGGAGGTCTTCAGCTGATGGAAAGTGGTGAAATAAGGGTCATGGGGGGTGAAGATCCACATGTCGAGTTTAAAGGTAAGGATAAAGAGCTTAATGAAGAACTCCATGTGCTTAGAACTGCCATATGAATTTTGTCAGGCAGATTCAGTGAATCTCATTTCCTCTTGTCAACTCCTTCTGCATCTGTCTTGGCAGCCTGTTCTAGTTTAAAGGCATGAGCACAAGGTACAGTTTCTGATATGGGGAGCTCAGAAATATCACAAAATGGGGAGGAGAAGAGATAAAATGTGAGTAAAGAAATAGAATCCAGAGGGAATAAACCGAAAGTGGGCTAGCTTGCACATTAATCTCAGAATATGAGTACCGCCATAAAAGCCATTGTTCACAGGCTATTAGCATAAACACCACAAACACCATTTTAAAATGAATAAAAAAGAGGAGCCCGACTTCAGAACAGCAAAGTTACGGTTTTCTTTTAAATCAGTAAGGTTACAGGAGTGATACAGCTTTGCTCTTGCAGCTCTTGGCTGGAGAAGGCTGCAGTTATGGAGTGTCTGATGTTGTAATTCAACGCAGAAGCATCCCTGCATAAAAGGAAGCAAGGTTTTCAATGAAGAAAAAGTAACTAAACTTATTACCTACTGTAACAGCAGTTCAGGTGAAATGGGAAGAGTTGCCAAATGACAGATTAAAGCTAGCTTGATCTGACCATGGGCTGAATGTATAGATCTTGGGAAAGTCAAGTTGCCAGTTATATTAAAAACGGTAATGTGGAATGAGAAATCCATACTAGTACTTCTGATGCTTTGTTTTACTCAAATGATAATATGCATGTAGGAGCATCAACTGCCTTACAGTAAGTGTTATTGCCCATAACAAATAATGGTTCATATGCCTCAGATGTTTTTTTTTAATTCAACAGGTAGACTCTCATCATGTGACCTCTTCTTTACTATGCAGGTTTCTGCAGAGTCTAATGTTGCAAGATGATGGAAATACCCAGCCAATTTGAAGGAAGGTGCCAGATTGCTCATTAGAAACAGGTAATTAAATCGGTTTCTAAATACATAAAGTTGTTAAGTCCCATTTACTGTAGCTCTGTGAGCCAATCAATCCTAAAGGCTGTCCCAGAGGATTCAAGAAAAGGAGGGGAAACTGGATTTAAGAATACAACACAATGTTAAGCTGCAACACGGGAAGGAAAAAATGGATTAGAATTCTCTCCACCATTCCCCTTTACTTGGGCCCTTAGAAAATAGGTGTATTAATATTTCTGGTCTTACTTCTAGACATCTGTATATTTCAATCTTATATGAAACATCCTACAGTTCTTGTTTTCCTTTGTTGCTATTACCTATCAAAATATTTTTTTGCCACATTAGTTAATTCTTTAAAGCAAAGGAAACCATGATAAAGGCAGCATCGTGACTACTTTTCCATGGATGAAAAATTGCCAAATACATTTAAAAAGAATGTAAGAACTGATGGCAGGTGGACTAAGATAATCGTAGAATGGATTCCACTTGATAAAAAGCATCCGCAAGAGACCTAAAACAAGATGGATCTATAACATCAGCAAGTATTGTGGACCCAATTGGCAAAAGAAAGTTCAGGACCATATTGGTTGGAAACATGCGGAAGATGCTGTCATCCTGCAGTGGATTGACAATGGCTAGAATGATGACATTTTAAAAAATCTAGCTAAACATAACTAAAATAAGTCACATTGGATCAAATCCTTAACTTTCTTTCATTCAGTATCTAGCTTCTATCAGAGCTCAATAAAGTGTCTCCAGATATAAGGCAATTTTAAAACCAGTTGCCTTTTGCTCCCAAGATTTCCATGAAATAATACAAAATGACAGAAAGCCCCATATAGCAATTGTGGCTCAAAGTGATTAATTAATTACTAGGGACAAGCTATGAGTAAAGAGCCAGTTTGGTGTAGTGTTAAGGCATCAGACTAAAAACTAGGAGACTGTGATTCCTAATCCCCCTCTTAAGCACAAATCCCGCTGTGTGACCTCTCGCAGCCCTTCTCTTTCAGCCCTGGGAAGAAAGCAATGACAAACCACTTCTAAAAATTTGCCAAAAAATCTGCAGAGATTTGTCCAGGCAGTCACCTGAAGTCAATGAGGACTTAAACAAATACACAGGGCTTACAGTACTGGCAAGCATTTGATCTGGATCCTGTTATATTTTTGTGGAGCAAAAGTCATTCCTAAAGATTGACTTCATCAATTGTTAGGGCTGGTATCTAATCAGTGTTTTAAGTTGAAAGGAATCTTAAGGTGTCTGATTATATTAAAAGTAACTTTGAAGCATTCAAGAACATGGAAGCATTCCCCTAGCAATGTGGGAAATGATTCTGCTATCCTGGTTTGTCTAAGGTTCATTCTGTGTTATATCAAGTAAAAAGTAATGTTATTAGGAATGACACTCTTGGCTCGTGAAGATGCTATTCCAGCAAAGCTCCCCAGATAGTTGAGTCTTTAGGAAGGATTTTGTAATAGGCTCCTCTCATTCCCCCCCACACACACACACACTACTAGACTGTAGTTCTTGAATAGAATAGAATAGAATAGAATAGAATAGAATAGAATAGAATAGAATAGAATAGAATAGAATAGAATAGAATAGAATAGAATAGAATAGAATTTTACTGGCCAAGTGTGATTGGACACACAAGGAATTTGTCTTGGTGCATATGCTCTCAGTGTACATAAAAGAAAAGATACATTCGTCAAGAATCATAAGGTACAACACTTAATGATAGTCCGGGTACAAATAAGCAATCAAATCATATTAGGAACCAGTCAATGTAAATCGTAAGGATACAAGCAACAAAGTTACAGTCATACAGTCATTAGTGGGAGGAGATGGGTGATAGGAACGATGAGAAAATTAATAGTAGTGCAGACTTAGTAAATAGTTTGACAGTGTTGAGGGAATTATTTGTTTAGCAGAGTTTAGCCATGTCTATTTTGGTCATCTCTAAGGGATATGATTGTTGTAGGAAAACCATCCTCTGAGTCAGAGACTTCAGGAGAGAATGCAAGATTAAATCTTCAGTATGAAAAAGGCAGAGAAAGAGGTGCTTTTTTGAATGAAGATGACATATGGACTATCAGAATCTGAAGGATCATCTCGGTAGCCAGTGGAGGCACCCATTTTTATTCCCTGGTAAGTATATCACTCAGCATGATGTGCATCCTGATATATTTGGGCCCTTTGATTGACAGCCTTGCTACTGCATGAAGAGGTAGCCATTTTGTCTTATTATAACAATTCAGCAGTTCTATACTGCTGATATTTCATACAGAAAGCATCACCAGGAAGCAAGGATAATGTTAATGTTGGAGAAGAATTTAACTCTAATCATATAAGCATTTCCTAGGCAAACTTCAGATATGAATTTCATCACTGTCTAAGCTTGAAATTCCTTCATCACAATAATCCAAATAAAGGCTATTTCTCTCATGATAGTTATATTGCTATCAAATCATTTTAGTTTGCCATGCATGCTATGCTCAACGTATCTATAAGATTCACCTATTGTTAAAATGTCTCCATTCAAACACAGGATTACCCTTCTTGCTGGGTTCTGAATGACAGAGGCTTCTCAGAATAACCTGATCTAGAAGCCCAATGTGCACCAATATAAAGTAAGACTAACTTTAAAAGGCTCAGAGCTGTGTCATTTTAACTACTTCTGCATAAAGTGGCTCAGATTTGCCTCACAAAACGTGGCATCCCGGAGCACACACTGTTCTCTTCGTTATGGCAAAGAGGTGATGCATCTGCCTTGTCATACCCTGGTTTCTGGTAACTAATTGGGAGTATTAGATGATCTGCAGAAACCTCTTCCAAATACCTATCAAGGCAAAAAAAAAAAAAGAGAGAGAGAGAGAGAGATAGTTTTATTTTGGTTGCTGAGTAATGAATATGCCTCAGGAGATTTTAGTAGACCCTTAAGACCTTTGTGGTAAAAGAATCTTTTTTTTCTCTAGCCAAAAGAGAGAGAGAGAGAGAGAGAGAGAGAGAGAGAGAGAGAGAGAGAGAGAGAGAGAGAAGCAATGCAACTGCTTGGCTTTTTGAAGTGAGGGAGTGACCGTTTTTCTCCCAAAGCAATTTGAGAGGGGATTTCATTCAAGCTTTCATCAAAGCAAACACCACCACCAGGATCTGTACAGTCCCAATTTCCACAGGAACAACTTTTCAAATCACCAGTAACAGATTTTCTGCTTCTTGGGATTAGAATTCATGGAAGAATTCAAGTGACTTATTCAAAGGAGCAATAAATCTTGAAAATTGCTGCATGCTGCCATTTGTAGCTACCTGCCAAAAAGTGGGGGAAACTAACTTGTTTAAATGCTAATGAAGGTCATCTGGTAGAGAATCACAATTTCTGAGGGGGGGTGGAAAGCTTCTTCCCTAAATCCGAGTGATATGGTTGGGTGATTTGATGGGTATATCAGCAGCACATATTATAAAGGATGAAAAGAGAGCTAGAGTCACTGTTGGAGCAATTCTTGGCTCTTCAGGAAGGCAGTAGTAAATGTCTACCAAAAAAACCCCCCAGTATTTCTTCAAATTATGTGGAAAATGCATGTATCCAGCTGTTCTTCTCCATTAAGAACAGATAGATCAATCAGCTCACCGGGTAGAAGTGAAGAATAACAAAGCTTAAGGATACCTGGGAATATTATTCTTTGATCTCCTCATTCTACAGTTGTTACAGGAGCTTTTCATGACGAAGAACGGTCATAGAACTAGTATTTCTCTTTACCTCGATCTAAGGCCTTATAAATATGGGCAATGATTATCCCAGTTCTGGTACAGACCAACAAACATTTTTGGAAGACAGAAACAGACAATGTCACTCTGCATCCAGTCATCCCCATGACAAATGCAACCCCCCCTTGCATATTTTTCTCCTCCAGTTTTAAAGTAGTTAAGTTCTCCGTTACAGGTAGTCCTCGAGTTAAGACCACAATTGAGCCCAAAATTCATGTTGCTAAGTGAAACATTTGTTAAGTGAGTTTTGTGCCATTTTATCACCTTCCTTGCCACAGTTTTTAAGTGAATCACTTAAGTTAGTAACATGGTTGTTAAGTGAATCTGACTTCCCTTTTGACTTTGCTTGTCACAAAACCCCAGGACACTGCAACCGTCATAAATATGAACCAGTTGCCAAGCATCTGAATTTTGATCATGTGACCATGGGGATGCAGCAGCAGTCGTAAGTATGAAAAATGGTCATAAGTCACTTTTTTAAGAGACGTAACTTTGAATGGTCACTAAGTGAACTGTTGTAAGTCGAGGACTAATTGTAGCAGTCTTGAGTGCTTCTGCTTGTTTTGCCTGGTGCACTTTACATCTTTACTTCCCAGTGGAGAACTTTGGCTATTTTGCCTCATTCAGCTGAGACAATGGGGTAACAGGAAAAACTAACAGTGTAGTCCGGAGTTATTTTTAAAAAAGAGAAAAGTAGCTTGCTCATATATATTTTTTCTTCCTAGCATTTTCCCACAAGTGCAAGATAGTAATAACAGCTGAACAGAAGAAAAGAACTGGAGAAAATCACAAAATACAAACACCTGCAAATAAAAGTTAGAATGTGGCAAAAGAAAGCACAGATAGTGCCAATAATGACGATGGGGGTGCAATCCCTAAACAACTGGACCACCACTTGAACACCATAGACATTGACAAAAATCACCAACAGTCAATTGCAAAAGGCAGCTTTACTTGGAACAACTTACATATTGCGCTGGTACCTTTAACACCATCAAACAACACCGTCTGCCTATTCCAGGTCCTTCGGTCCGTGGATCAAAATGCCAAACCCAGGGTAAATTTCTAATGACTGCAATGAACCATACTAGTGCTGTTGTAACTGAACTAAGTTTGTCAATGCTTTAATGGATACTAATCTGCCTTTGATTGCAGAAATTTAGTAGGTAAGTCCTCACACATACCCTCCCCTCCAAGTAAAAGGCTGATTAAAGATCAGATAGTTAATATCATGTTAAAGCCAAAGGTTCCATAAATTTTACTTCAAGGTAGAGATTATATTTCCAGAGATGGTTAAATTTCCAGTGACCATAATTTTGATGGGACAAGAATAAGCAACAGCAAGCCTTAGATTCAAATCCTGGCCCTCCTCTCTCAACCAGTCTGTTAACTTCAAGGAGGTTATCAGAAATAGCTGCTGCTTAGTTTAGTTTATCTGCAGAAAGGATTATTTTTTTAGAACTGTACAGAACTTGCAGTGGAGGTGCAAACTTCCCTATCTGCAACTATTGAAAGCAGCTGCTTCTTTTCCCAGTATCACCTGAGTGGGAGGAAAAAGTAAACACAATCAAGTTGGCCATTGTGTAATTGAAGCCTTGCCACCTTTTTTTACACACACACACAAATGAGAAGGGCTTCAATCTTAGAATCACAGTTGTCATCTTGACTCTTTGATTCCTAGAAATAAATTACTCTAGTTTCAGGGATTTGTGTAGCCCCTGGAGCCTCTTCTGACCATTATACTTGAAAATTAGTGGCACGGCTTCCTGCCATTTTGTGACACCAAACACACAAAACCCAGACTGTATGCCCCAAAATAGATTTTGTTTGCTCTAAACAAATAAAACAAAAGACAAATCCAGAAAGAAATAGAAAATGCCAGCTGTGTACATGTTGCAATCCCAATTATTTTGCATGGTGGTCTCTCCACTGCCATCCAAGATTTTTAAATGAGGCTGCCAGCCAGCAAACCCTTCCAGATCTTTGCATTATGGCATTGTGTGATTATTGGATTTTGGCTTAGTGTTGTGTGTGGTTGGGAAAACATGGTGGATACCTTTCCAGGATGTGCAAAGTCAATAATTATGTTGACAGATGGTAAATTAAAAAAAGCCATGAACATTCTCACGAGTTGGAATCAGTTGGTTTAAACCAGGCTACAACCAGTCAGTGGGGAAGCAGACAGAAGGTCACAAATGGGGACCACACGACATCCTCACTTAATGATGGTATGTGATTTGCTTAATGATGGCAACCAGAAGAGCTGAAATTTTCATCACTAAGTGGCACAGTCATGTGACATCACATTTTACATTGCATCACTTAGCGACAGGGGTGGGTTCCGAAAATTTCCACTACCACTCTGCGGGCGTGGCTTAGGGTGACGCGCGCACACGCTCCCCCGGTGCAATTCTGTGTCCGCGCATGCTCAGTCACTATAATCTGCCCGAAACACAGCTGAGGAGCTGATCAGCTGTGCTTCGGGCGAAGAATAAAGGACAGCATTAATCCGGGGGCAGGTGGGAGGGCCCTTCCAAAGCAGCAGCAGAGCACAAACAGCCCAAAATGTAAAAAAGCCGCCAAAACTTCACGGAAAAAAATGGCAGCGCCCACGGACCGGCACCGACCAAGGCGGGTCCACGACGTCATCATGACGTCACCAGCGCCTTGCTACCGGTTCGGGCGACCCAGTACGAACCGGGAGGAACCCACCCCTGCTTAGCGATGGAAATCGCGGTCCCAATTACTGTCATTAAGTGAGAACTACCTATATATTTCAAACTGGTACAGGTAGTTCTCAACTTACCACAGTCCATTTAATCACAGTTCAAAGTTACAACGGCACTAAAAAAGTGATTTATGACAGTTTTTCACAGTTATGACTATTGTGGCATCCCCATAATCACGTGATCAAAATTCAGACGCTTGGCAACTTGTTCATATTTATGACCTTTGCTGGGTCCCGGGGTCATGTGATCCCCTTTTGTGATCTTCTGACAAGCAAAGTCAATGGGGAAACCAGATTCACTTCACAACTTGATAAGTTACTAACTTATCAACTGCAGTGATTCACTTAACAAATGTGGCAAGAGAATGGGGCAAAACTCGCCTAACAAATGTCTTACTTAAAAACAGAAAGTTTGAGTTCCATTGTGGTCATAAGTCAAGGACTACCTGTACTCTCCTATGTGCTGCATTTGCCAGGATGCAATGCAGCATGCCGGGCTATAAAGCTCTTGAAAGAATCTTGAAATTCTTCATTAGAGCTGCTACTGAATTCTGTCCAATTTCAGGGCCAGCTGAAATTACCTTCTAATTTAATTTCTGCTGCTATATTTTGATTTTTAATATTTAAAAGTACTGCCATTGTATGGTTTCAGCATATTGTGCTGGAATAGTTTAATTGATTTAATCCTGTTGTACTCCATTTCAAGGATGATCACAGATAATGAAAAGTGGATAATACATTTTCAAAATAAAATACATAAACCACAGCTCAATGGATTTCTGTGAGAAGATGAGCTGCAGTTAACCTTAATCAGAAGAGAAAGTTTACAAGCTCCCTCTCATCACAGTTTATTGTCATAACATATAGTGATTTTGTAGGCTGCCAATATTCTATGCTAGTAGATGTATCAACACCTAAATCGTTATACAATCAGCTTGCTCTGTTTAGAACTCAAGATATGTTCATTCATCTCCTCACCATCCATGCTCACTCTTGATAAGGGAAACAAATGATCAAGAACTAACTTTTCACCCATTTTCATTGGTATGAAAAAAAAATGCATGGATAAGGTGTGCTGGAACTGACTTATACCAGCTTAGAAGAACTGATTATATTTTCTGGAATTTTATGAGCTGGTTAAGAGCACAGCTAATTCAGCATGCCTAGTGTGTTTGTTGATTGGGTATTTGTTTATTTATTTATTACATTTGTTTGCAGCCCATCTCACTTTGAGGTGACTGTTTGGCAGCTAATTTACCAGCATATCACTTTACTTACAATATATACCACTTCACAGTGCTTTACAGCACTCTCTCTTAGCAGTTTACAGGGTCAGCATATTTCCCCTAACAAGCTGGATCCTCATTTTACTGACTTTGGAAAGATGGAAGATTGAGTCAACCTTGAGCCTGTCAGGCAGTGGTGGGCTTCAAATAATTTAACAACCAGTTCTCTACCCTAATGACTGGCTGGGTGGGTGTAGCTGGGTGGATGTGACCGGGGTGGGCGTGGCCAGGGGGCGTGACAGCACTCCGCCTCCTGCAGCACTCTGGCAGCCAAACCGGGGCACGGGGGTTAATTACAAAATGTGGGCTTTGCTTTGTGACATCCAGATCCAGCGAACAAGGGGTGTGAACTGCAGAGAAAATACACTTCTGTTTGGTTATGAAGAAATATCCCCAAAGTCAGATGTACACTAAATGTAGACTGACTTTTAGCTACACACCTCCCCAGCAAACAGCAAATTTTGAAGCTCCAGGTAAAGAGGATTTATTTTAGGATGAGTAACCAGAGTTTGCATGTTGGAGGTTCCTAAAGGAATGCTGGGAAACTCTGTATTTTAAAGAGCATTTGAGGGAGGGGTGCAGAATAGCCCTTCTCTGTCTGAGGCTGTAGAGACCTGGCACCAATCAAAACACTTTTTGTGAAGCAACTGATCAACACTGACAGGGTAAGCCACTAGTATATGAAAATAAGTGCAAACTCCACTCCCTTCTAGTACTGATGATGTTACCTAGTTTGGTAATGAAACATCTGCAAGAAAACCATCAAGCTCAGAGAGCACCAAGGAACCCACAGCTCAACTCTGAGCTACAAATATTCTCTTCTATCGATAAACACTTTTTGGTCAGAGCAGGGGTGAAATGCTACCGGTTCGGCCTGGTCCAGGCGTATCGGTAGTGGTGGCCGCCGGTGGTTCGGAGAACTGGTACCGGTGGCAGTGCGAGGCTCCGCCCACCTGCCCGGACGTCGCCATTTTCTTGTTTTTAACCCTTTGCGCATGCGCAAAGCGTTCTGTGCATGCGCAGAGGGTGAAAAAGTGCATGCGACGGGTACGCGCTTCAGAACTGGTAGGGAAGGTAAGTAGATTTCACCGCTGACTCAGAGCCTGCGTTATATGAGATGGCTCCCAGTGGATTTCATTCTAAATTTTGATATGATTTCTGTAAATAAGGAATGTAGAATTATAATGCCTGAGTATTTGATCCTTCATACATTAAAAAAAATACAAAGCTAAGGGATAAACAAATAAAAAACAGATTTGAAAAAAGAAAAGGCTCAGGAAAGAAAAAGAGTGAAAGTGTAAGAAAGAAAGAGGAAAAGAAGGAAAACTCAAAAAGAATGACTTCCAACTTTCTTTGGTACAGATACAACTAAAAATATATCAAACTCTTACTCTAAGATTAACATTTGTCTACATTATTTCCATAATCCCTTATTTAATCAAAAACGCCCAGATCAACTTTTAATTTCAGTTTCTNTTATTTAATTGCACCAAAATCTAAATAAAACAGGAATGGAAAATCCTAAGCTTTAGTGTAGACCCATGCTTCTCAACTTTGGCAACTTTAAGGTGCATGGACTTCGATTCCCAGAATTCCCCAGGCAGCATGAAGTTCGCCCATCTTAAACTTGCCAAGACTGAAAAATGCTGATCTACAGATAGGATTTTTCCATTCCTCTTTTACTGGTTCTTACTTACTTATGAGCAATCATAATGCAAAATCCCCATTTCAAACTCACCTTACAGTAATGATCATGCAAAATCCCCATTTCAAACTCACCCCACAGTAATGATCATGCAAAAATCCCAACTATTTTCCTGCACCACCCTGGAAGCCAAAAATGGGGCATGGGGGACGTGATGCCCCTCTGCGCCCCGTTTTGGGCCTGGAAGGCTGCCTGCACGACCCTGGAAGCCAAAACTGGGCATGGGGGGGGCTGCGCGATGCCCCCTGTGCCCTGTTTTGGGCGTGGAAGGCCTCCTGCACCACCCTGGAAGCCAAAACGGGGCATGGGGGGCTGCGCAATGCCCCCCGTGGCCCATTTTGAGCCTGGACGGCCTCCTGCATCACCCTGGAAGCCAAAATGGGGCACAGGGGGCGTGCAATGACCCCCATGCCCCGGGTTGGGCCTGGAAGGCCTCCTGCACAACCCTGGAAGCCAAAACAGGGCATGGGGGGGGACGTGCGACACCCCCCGGGCCCCATTTTGGGCCTAGAAGGCCTCCTGCACTAACCTGGAATCCAAAACGGGGCACACGGGGGGACTCCTGGGAGGGGTGGGGCGGGGCCAGCCAGAGGTGGGATTAGCCGGTTCTCCGAACCAGTAAAAAACTTAACAACTAGTTCGCCTGAACTGGTGCGAACCGGCTGCAGCCCACCTCTGCTGTCAGGATAGAAGGAATTGAATTCCTGGCAATGTGAGCAGAGTTAGCCTGCAATACTGCATTCTAACATCTGCGCCACCCCAGCTCTTGTAGAATGTAGATATCCAATAGATCAGGGGTGTCAAACTCGCGGTGTCACATTGTCGTCACATGATGTATCGTGACTTTTTTCCCCTTTGCTAAACCGGGGGTGGGCGTGGCCAGTGCGTGATGCATCCAGTCCACGGGCTGCGAGTTTGACAGCCCTGCAATAGGTAGAACCACTTCTCAACCACTAAGCAAATCCTTATAGGTCACAAATGACCAAAGAAGCAGAGAAATGGCAATTATGCACCTATCCAAAATACATGATCATGCAAGCAAAGGCTATGGATATGCAACCTAGTCTTTCCCAAGTTCAACAATTTCTGGATTGTGGATAGGCAAGAAGATGGATCCTAACACTGAAATCATATTTCATCCCCAGCCTAGGTTCATTTTATCACAACATTGACTTACAACAAGAATTATGACATTCTGGGAATGAAGAGATGCAAGAATTGAGCATTTAGCAAAAGAACAGATAGCAGGCATAAGAGGACTATTTGGTTTTTAGTGACTGGTGTAGCAAATAATGTTCTTCCCATCCATAGACTTACACATAAAACTACACATATACATGCAATACACAGCAGCATCTTCAGAAGATACCAAAGAAGTCAAGAAAGCAACTGAAACCATGTAAAGCTCCCTGCCTTTTTGTACATTCATCAGTGTTATACACATATACAACAGGTTTTATTCGCATTATTGCATCTCAATTTTTTTTATCCTTCCTGCAGATGCCCCCGGATCTACCTTCACACCTACACACACCCCTCTTGTCCTGTCTATTCTAAAAAAAATCTACTGACCACAAAATGCCACACTACTTTTTTTGTTCATAATCACATTGTTTAATATGAAAGCCAGTGTGATGCTGTAGTTAATGTGATGAACTAGGAGTTAGGAGCAGATAGATTCAGGTTCTCGTTCTCTTTTATTTATGGAAAACAGATGAATAATCTTGGCCCAGCCACTACCTCTCAGCTCAAATCAGTATCTGGCTCTGTGATAAACCTTAGATTACAAAAATGTAAAAACCTTCATTGCATAACACATTGGAAAACCTCAGTGTAAGGACTAGCTGAGCAAAAGAAGTGGATCTAGCAATCAAGAGGGACAAATGCTAAGAACAACAAAACCATCTAATACACGGTACACAAGTAAACTAGAATTTGCTACCAGAAATTGTGGGAATGGCAGCCAGTGTGATTTCCGTATGGAAGTGGGCAGTTTATGAAGATTCAGCTTGTCATTTGCAATTACTCTTGACCCTCTATTTTGTCTTGATTCCTGGGCAATAAATCTTAAAAACTGATTGCTAGCAGGTAGTAATGGGAGAAGAGTATCACTTTCCAATTCAGCTGGCCTCCCTGTGTAAGTGTGAATCCAATGGACCGAATGGACCTGATAGAGCCTGATCCAGGGGTGGGTTCTGGCTTACCTCGCTGCCGGTTCACTTCCTCACTCGCCGCGCGGGTGTGCGCACGGGTGTATGCGCAGTGCTAAAACCCAGCTTCTGTGCATGCGCAGAAGCAAAAAAACAGCTTCTGCGTGTGCGCCGCCGCCAAGAGAGCCAGTTCAGGGGTGTGTCCAGCCGGCCATCGCTGCCGGTTCGGCAAGCGGGGGGAAATTCCCGCTACCGGTTCTATAGAGCGGGTCAAAACCGGCAGGAACCCACCTCTGGCCTGATCTTCTTATGTTCTTAAACCACATCTCCAATTTTAGTTTGAGAATAAGAAAATACCCATGGTGACCAGATATTAAGCTGATTGAGGCAGTAAATCAGAGAGGCAAACAGGTACTCTATGGCTGGATATATTTTTTTCTTACCTTGTATAATTACTTGATGATTATCAAAAATGCCATTAGTAGATTACAGAGAAGGAACCTCCCAATAAATAATAAATCCTGAAAAGTAATTACTTTTTCCAAGCATGGAATTGAAAAGCATGAGCAGATTCAATTTCACTTCAGAGTAGTACACCAAGGCAGAAACAGATCTCTTAATTATAATAATTATAGAAAAAAACTGCACTGAAATGATATTAAATAAGATGCATGCATCATAACTACAACTTTTGAAAGCATTTTTTAAGACACAGAGAAGGTAGGTCACATAAACAGGAATTACTGATTGCAGAATCAAATAAAGAGGTAAGACATTTTTTTTTAAAAAAAATAGCAACTATGCTTATCTTTCCTCTCTGAAAGCACCTCCAATAGATCTGTTTTGATCCACCTTGGGATGAACAATCACAGATGGTCTTTCAGTGGCTAGCTATCAGTATTTGGGCAGCTGTTAAGAGAAATTTGATGAATCCTCATGCTAAGATGTTTGTTAGTATAATGGAAAACAGATGGCAATAACAATGTTTTTTCAACCATCAATTTCAGCATTGGGTAATTCTTTTAATAAACAGTAGCTTTGCATTTAGCCATTTATGGATAATCTATCCATATATAAAACTTAATCCCCTGTTTGCCACATGCTATCCAACAATATGGGTATTTTGATAACCAAGTCTAATTAGCTCAGACATTACTTACATAGTGCTTTTAAAAAAAACTTTCTGGAATTTGGCCCAATTAGACTTAATAGGAAACGTTTCCAAGACAAATCCCTATGTCTTGTGATGAAACAACTACCACAAAATTCCATTTCCAAAACTGTTATCTTCAACTTGATTTTTCAATATTCTTTCAAATTCAAACGATTGACCCTTTGATTGAACTTGAGGCAATAAAATTGAATTCAAAGAGTACTTTATGAGTGCTACCTCCTTAATTACTCCTACTACCTACCATAAGAGCTTAATCATTTTGCAACTCTGGCAGTCCTTACCTTTGTACACCTTTAAGTTGAATAAACATCGAATACTCTTTCTTACCACTTTTTTTTTCATATGTATAAATCCAAAAGCTTTTCAGCTGTATGTGCCAAAGGTGCTTTTTCAAGGGGCAATTGGACTTTCTTTGTTTTTCCTTAAACACATTTTGCTTCTCATCCAAGAAGCTTCTTCAGTTTTTCAAAAAGCACCTTTGGAACAATCATGACTTGGATGAATAGAACCTCCATAGTCATTTTCACCTGGATGATGGAAAATATTCATCTAAATAAATTTAAAAAATGTGTGGTTGGCAGTAGAAAGAAGAGCCAAAGACAAGGGAAAGGATTGATTTTGACAAATGTCTATGGAGATTCTCAATCATCCAGGTCATGGTTGCCCCAAAGGTGCTTTTTCCAAAAGGCAACGGGGTTGCTTTTTTTTTTTTTTTGGAAAACATTTTCCTTCTTATCTGAAGAGAACTGTAGAAGCTTCTTCGATGAGAAGCAAAATGTTTTCAGAAAAAAACAAGTCCAATTGCCTTCTGGAAAAAGCACCCTTGGGACAATGATTTTAGCATTGCTCTAGAACAGGGTGGCAACCCTGAAGATCCAAGGAAAAAGATGGCCTCCAGGGTTCATTGGGGTTGTTACTTGGATCCCTGACACAGGGGTGTCAAACTCACAGCCCGCGGGCTGGATGCGTCATGTGCTGGCCATGCCCACCTCCATTTTAGCAAAGGGGGAAAAAGTTGCGATACATCACGTGACGATGTGTTGTCGCGAGTTTGACACCCCTGGTCTAGAATGTCATTTTTTTCTACTGACATCTTTGCTCAGGGGCAGTGCATGTTTTACATGTGGATGGGTAGGTAGCATTGGAATAGAGGAGTAAACAGCCTAACTTGATTGAAATCAGATTTTTCTTATCTCTACCCTATGGAGACAAAGCTGAACTGGTAGGAGAAAACTGATAGGATGTGAGCTTTCTCTATATAATCCATCTTTCCATTCTTTTAGTTATTTATTATTAGTTTTTATTTATTTTTATCTTTATAAATAACTCAAAATGGTGTGCATGCCTTATACTCCTCCCTCCTCCTAATTTCCCCATAACAACAAGAGGGTTGAGCCGAGAGAGAGAGTAACCAGCCCAAAGTCGGCAAGTTGGCTTTCATGACTTTATTATGATTTGTTAGTTTTAAACAGTATTTATAATCTGCCCTAATTTTGAGGCTTGTGGGCAGCATGCAAGTACAAAATATAAAATCAACAATACAAGTACCATCTCTTACGGCTTGCTGAAATGATCAAGTGTCAATTGTTTATGGGATAAGGGGTCTCCACATCAGAGGTGGGTTCCTCCAGGGTTCCTCCGGTAGCGACCTGCTGGTGATGTCATGGTGACATCACAGATCCGGTTCGGTCAGTGCCGGTCCGTGGGCGCCGCCATCTTTTTTTTTGGATTATTTTTTTTTGGAAAAAAAAAATTTTGAGGGAATTTTTCTTTACTCTTTTTTTCTTCTGCGCATGCGCAGAAGCCGAGTTTCCGGCATTGTGCATGTGTCGCCATCTTGTTTTCGGCTTTTTTTGTTTTTTCTGATTCCATTCCAACAAGGCATTGCCTTAGTCTGATATTGTGCCATTTATGGCTTTAATAATCCCATAATTTGGACTTTGAATTTGATTTTGGACCTGAAAGCTTCTTGATAGTTGAAGCAGTAACTTTAAAATGGATTTTATCCTAGATTGGTGGGGCTGGTCCAGCAGTGATTTGAAAGAGAAATGAATAGACATTATTCAAATTATAAATGGAAGCTATATTGGGCTTTTATTACCTCTTTGATTCTTCCTTTTGCCACTATTGCTTTTCTATAGCATCCCTGACCAGACACCTAATTTGTTACACAGAATCTCAGGTATGTCCTAATATAGCTAAATTGTAAAACAGAGACAGAGGAATTATAGACAGTATTAGCTAGAACTGTTTCCATGAACATCTTATTTTTTTGCCCATTTCAGTTGCAGAGATAAAAAAAATGTAGATAAAAAAGAGGATGTAGAGGTGTGCATGTGTGCGTGTGTGTGTGTGTGTGTGTGTGAGTGTGTGTTTGGGTGTGTGTGTGTGTGTGTGTGTGTGTGTGTGTGTGAGTGTGTGTGTGTGTGTGTGTGTGTGTGTGTGTGTGTGTGTGAGAGAGAGAGAGAGAGAGAGAGAGAGAGAGAGAGAGAGATGGACACATACTTCTGTGGAGTTTATGCATAATCAGTTTGAATCAATACACTGTGGAATGAAAGACTTTACTGAAGGTTATAGGTGTTGGTCCATAATTGATAAACAGAATTGATGGATTTTAAAAAAATTTCCGGTCTAGGCCCAAGAAAGAGACATATATTTACACCAGGGGTGGGTTCCTCCCGGTTTGGACCAGTTCTCCCGAACCGGTAGTGGCCTGCTGGTGACGTCACAATGGTCGGTGCCGGTCTGTGGAGGCCGCCATCTTTTTTTAATTTTTTTTTACATTTTTTTTAAAAATTTTTTCCCTTCTGAGCATGCGCAGAAGCTGACTTCCGGCAGTGTGCATGCGGTTGCCATCTTTTTTTTGGCTTTTTTAAAAAAAAAATCGGACTTTTTGTTACTGCGCATGCACACATGCACTTTGCGCGCGCGAGCTCATGAGGCGCGCCCACGCGGCGTGGGAGGGAGCGAACTGGCAGCGAGGTAAGTTGGAACCCACCCCTGATTTACACACACATACACCCATAGGCACAGACAAAAAGACCTGTGTAGTTCCTTGGTTTCCTACCTTGTCCAGCCATGGTTATTCCTACTTTCATGGTTGAAAGTATTCCTTCAGATTCTCCTCCCTTGTGCAAAATAAATGGGTGCATGTGTGACTTTTGTGTATACAATGCACATGTATACACAACTTCCAGAAGCCACACCTAAAAAAGAAAAAGAAAATAAGCAGTGCAAGAAAAACTGTATTTATTTGAATAGCTATTAATTAAAAGTAATGCCCTATGAAATTATATAGCCTGTTTAGAAAATTAATTGATCTTAATCTTCTTAAACTGACCCTTCTCTGTCACATACATAAACACCCAAGTACACTCATATATGCACACACATGCATACAAACTTCTTTTCCTCCTGTTTTTCCTCCCCAGGCCAATTCCCCCCTCAACTGCAGTTAATTTTCAGATTAATCTTCATTTCATAGATATTCCTGATTTGTAACAGCCATATTGCTCCTATTTGCATCTTATGCTAATTCTTTTGTTTTCAACTGCTTCTGTTGTGGTGAAAAAAAGGGGGGGAAAGCCCTTAAATTAAAAATATTTATCAGGAGAAAAAAATACCTTGTCACCTTACTGGCTAATATAATGTGTTGTCATGAAATCTTGGTGTATGCTTGACTTTATCACATATACTCACTATTTTTACTATGACTTGCCCACTTGATTAAGTAAAGCTGAAACCCAGCATTCATTTCCATAGCCAAAACACCGATTCATTTGAGAAAGAACATTATGATGCTATTTTAAAATCTCTTAATGAAAATACTACAAAGTCATTACTGGCATTACAAAACAACAAAACCACAAAACCTATGTGGTATATAAATGTAAACTTTGAAAAATTACTGAAAAAAATAAGTGGTTGATTTCCCATGGCGTTCTAGTAATATAGGCTTCAACAATGTGTGTTTCGGGGGGGGGGGAAATCCACAATTTTTATTTTGAAAAAATGTACCTTATTGTAAAACTGTTTGGAGAAAATGATTCCTTTTTGGGGTGAATCATAATCCTTCTGTGCTCTGTTGCTTGCTACTTAATGTGCACCCAAGCACTTTATCTCATCTATACAAGAGATTATTCATTCCAGACAACATAAAGTATTAAGTGAGACAAGAGGGTCTACATTTGTGACTGCACAATAGTCTATATTGCTTTACATCATGGCAGCTAAACTCTTTCATGGTTTCTGATTAAGTCAGTCTGAACAGTTGCATGCATTATTAGGCTGGGAAGTCAGTAAATTGCAGAAAAATGAAGAAATATGAAGAAAATCTCTCTCTCTCTCTCTCTCTCCATCATCATCATCATCGAAATTTCCTCAATACTTTTCAATCCAGAACAAATCAAATATGGAAAAAAATTGTTCTTTAGTTCTAGCAGAGACTAATAATAATTTATTATTTATCTAAAGATGGCCAATTTTATAAGTTTCTTTTTTTTATGGCATACTTCATTGTTCATTTCAGTCTCATACTATATTTGCTGGTTATTGTTAGTTCCTAAGGTATACTGGAAGCTCTCTGGAGTTAGAAATTATTTATCACAAGGTATATTTCCCTCATAACCACAAGCCTTGTGATACCTGCATTCATGCAGGTGAAGAAATGATAGAAGTCTCTTCCTCAGCTGAGGACCAATAAAAGCAAGAGAGAAAGGGGGAGGGGAGGGAGAGAGAAAGGGGGAGGGGAGGGAGGGAGAAAGAAAAAAGAGAGAGAGGCAAATGATCATGTGCTTGCTCTAGCATTTCCTTGCCTTTGTAGTATAATTCTGAATAATTTCATTATTCCTCATTTAATAATCATACCATTTCTTTGGAATAACAGAAAACAAGATTAATTATATTCCAATCTTTTGCTCTGCAGGAGAAATAGCATTATTTTTCATTAAGGGGCTTTTGACAAGACCCAGAAGGGCTAATAATCATTTCAGTAACTGAAAGAGTTCCTTGTGGGTTAAAGGGAGATTTTAAGATTTATTTTAATGGTATATTCAACACTGTGCTTGATTTCTATTCATGCAATAAACTTTTCCCATCCATTTCTCTCTATATTTTTTCAAATGACAGGCATCCAGAAACCACATTTGAGGAATCCAGAAGATTGCAGGTAAATACGCTCCACCATTCATGGCTTAAACAATGGTTTACCATTGGGTGGGTGAAACACTGGATAAAATAATATACAGTACTAAAAAAATAAAAAGGATTTAACTTACATTGAACACTTCGTACCTCAAACTTGCCATTGTTCTGACTGTAACAAGTAAACAATACTTACCAGTAGTAAAGAAGTAACACTATCAAAGTAGATTCAAAGCAATGGAAGCAATTCTTGGAACAAAATCCTCAGAACAGAGCAAGGCAATATGAAACAGACTATATGCCACAGAGAGAGGTTATCATTCAACACACTACATGCAATTCAGTAACATGTAGAAGAACCCATCAAATGCTTCTTTGATTTCAGTCTATTGCTGGGTGAGTTCTACTACAATAGTTTGCTAAGATTCTAAAGAGTAATAGACTATTAAACTATTTGTAGCATTCCTCCCATTGGTATATCAACATAGCAGCTTTCTAGAATTGCATTAGCCATTGGTTCCAGAAGCTTCCTGAAGATCACTTGATATTTTTTTTCAGATGTGCAACAAACAAGGGAAGAGGGGAGCAAAACACATTTACAGACACATATTTTGAGATCAGGTCAGAAAGTTCAAATTCATGAAGAGGAATGGCCTTTCAATGGCTACTGGGAATCAGTGACAAAGCAATCATATTTGGGATTTGACCAAATGATAGAATGTAGTAAGGAGGTGGCTTCCCATGAAGTAGGGGTGCATTTTAGAGGTGTAAGAGGCAACTCATTCCAGATATTACATGTGACAGAAAGAGAGTGAAGAGACCGCCTCTCTAATAGTTCACAGAATGTATTGCACATGCAGATAGTACAGTGCAAGTTTTTGTCTATAGGTATGAAACAATGAAGAACTCAGCTGGGAAGAATCACCATGTGTCATCCTTGGTTTTGGGCCTGATATACTCCATGATCACTGTTCCCTGTAAGCTGCGCGGCTGCGCGGCCGCGCACGTGGTAAGAAAGCGCCGCGCAGCAGTTTCAAACTGCCGCGCAGTGATTTCAAAGTCACGAGTCTTAGACTTCTGTTGCTGAAAGGGGTTTGCGTTTGCCGAAGAGTCTTGCAGAGCTGGGGCTGAAAACGACAGCGTTGATTAAGAAGCAGGCTGAGAGTGGAAGTCGAGACCATTTCTCCGGGAGACGGTTCGGATCTACAGTTTTTTGCCTCCCTTTGTGACTTTCGGCGTTGGAAAAGAGATTGTGGAGGTAGGAAGGGGGGGGGAATTGTAGCCCGAGGGAGCTGGAGAGGAGGCGCGTTAGCGCTCCAGCCGCCGCCGCCACTTCTCTGCAGCTGCTGCAGGGGCCAAGGTGGTTATTTGTGGGGGAAGTGTGTGTATGTCGTATGTGTGTGAGAGAGAATGTAAAAAAACGAAGATATCGGAGGAGAGCTGGAATCCAGTATTTGGGACAGGAAGCCGAATTTATAAATTAAGGGCAATCAAAGTAGGTTAAATAAAATTGAGGAAAAGGTGGAATGGCCAAAAATATTAAAATATATGGAAAAGATAAAGGTAATATGAGGGATAATAGATAAAGAAAAGTCAGTTGTATGTGTATGAGAGAGAATGTAAAAAAACGAAGATATCGGAGGAGAGCTGGAATCCAGTATTTGGGACAGGAAGCCGAATTTATAAATTAAGGGCAATCAAAGTAGGTTAAATAAAATTGAGGAAAAGGTGGAATGGCCAAAAATATTAAAATATATGGAAAAGATAAAGGTAATATGAGGGATAATAGATAAAGAAAAGTTAGATGATGATGTTATATGATTAAGTGGTAAAGATTAGGAAAAAGGAATATACCTAGAAAAATGTATGGATATATTTAGAGGGGATTTATGGTATATGGAATTTACAGGAATATATATGAATATGAGTAAGGATATATCCCAGAAGAAATTATTGAAAGAGAGTAGGGCGGAGGGGTATAGGGGGGGGGGGAAGGGAGCTGCCTCTTGTG
>QLTV01002419.1:11323094-11333168 GCA_003457575.1 Thermophis baileyi | reverse complement strand
CAACTCTGGGTGGAAAATACCAGCATTGCTTTGACAGTTTGGATGAAGTCAGCATCACATCAGCTGTACAGTCACAATATCGTGACTTCAGATTTCTGATGTCAGAGAAATTCAAGTCTGGATTAATGCACTCATTCAATGATGTAGTTCAGTGTGTACTAAGAGAGCAACAGTTTGGATTGCTGTCACGTCTGCTGGATATTTGCGCAACATTCCAAGCATCAAGCGCCGATTGCGAGCGAGGTTTCAGCCTGATGAATGCCATCAAGACCAAAGCTCGCAATCGGCTACAAACTGAGCACTTGGATATGCTGATGCGAATCCGATCTTACCAGACTTCAGCGGCGCAGATTGATCTCGACAAAGTGTACTCGGAATGGTCGTTAAAGAAAGACAGACGTGCGAAACTGTAAGATGAGACAGACTTTCAGTGACTAACAGTGTACATTACCGTAAACACTACAAGTATTTTAATATTGCAGACTTGCAGTATTATAAGTGATACTGATATATAACACTTTTAATTAAGCGGGTACATTGAATAAACATAACTTTGAGTTTCAAATAACACTGATTTCGTTGTTTTCTTGGGTGACATCTGTGAAAACAATTCAGGTGCTCAGCAATGTTCCCTTTAACAGTAGAAAACGCCGCACGGCAGTTAGAAACTGCCGCGTGGCACTCTCTTTTTATGTGCGCGGCCACGCAGGCGCGCAGCCTCTGCCATTAGAAAATGCCACGCAGAAGTTGGAAACTATCACACGGCGTTCTCTCATTACGTCTTCTTGGGTGACATCTGTGAAAACAATTCAGGTGCTCAGCAATGTTCCCTTTAACAGTAGAAAACGCTGCACGGCAGTTAGAAACTGCCGCGTGGCACTCTCTTTTTATGTGCGCGGCCACACAGGCGCGCAGCCTCTGCCATTAGAAAATGCCACGCAGAAGTTGGAAACTATCACACGGCGTTCTCTCATTACGTGCGCGGCCGCGCACCTTGGAGGGAACATTGGTGCTCAGGCATGAAAATGTGCCGCTCAAACACTATACTTTTCCACACACACTGAAAAAAAATTAGAGGGAACATTGTCCATGATACTGGAATAAGTGTCAGAAATGGGACAGATGATTGTAGGTGAACAGGATATGTTTTCTTTCCTTCCTGTGCATATGATAAGTCCAAGAAAGTAGTGCTTACCAACACTATATGTCTACTCAAAACTTCAAAAATATGTGCTATTGAGTTCAGAGTGCTTACATTTATTTCTATGTCTGTTTGTCTGTTTGTCTGTCTGTCTGTCTGTCTGTCTGTCTGTCTGTCTGTTTGTTTGTTTGTTTGTTTGTTTATTTATTTATTTATTTATCATATTTCTAAATCTCCCATCACCCGCATGTAGGTGGATATAAGATAACTGCATCCTTTTGTGCACAGCTTGCCTTGCTGATGACCACAAATGCAATAGGATTCTTTAATATCTGCAAATGTCAGACTGAGAGAGCTAGTTCTCACACGGTCAGTGAAAAACAATAGCAAATCTAATGGTTATGGAAACAGAGGACAGATCGAAACTGGTCACCCCAATCACATGAGGGCAGAAACTAGTCTATTATATAAAGCAACAAGGAAAATGAATTTCATGACAGACTGAACATTGTTTCATCACCATTGCCGTTATCGTCGTCGTCATCATCATCATCATCATCATCATCTTGCTGAAATTCATTGTTTATGGCTTTCTAACTTTTTTGGGTAAAAATTACTTGCCAGAAATTCTTGGATTTCTTCTGAGCTTGATTAACTGGTTCAGTTCTGTCTATAAGCTGAGATCTGACAGAAAACTACTATGGCAGCAATTCAGTGGTGAAATCCAATTTTTTTTACTACCGGTTCTGTGGGCGTGGCTTGGTGAGCATGGTGTGGCTTGGTGGGTGTGGCTTGGTGGGCATGGCAGGGGAAGGATACTGCAAAATCCCCATTCCCTCCCCACTCCTGGGGGAAGGATATTGCAAAATCTCCATTCCCATCCCACTCCTGAGGGAAGGATATTGCAAAATCTCCATTCCCACCCCACTCTGGGGCCAGCCAGAGGTGGTATTTGCCAGTTCTCCGAACTACTCAAAATTTCCGCTACCGGTTCTCCAGAATCTGTCAAAACCTGCTGGATTTCACCCCTGCAGCAATTGGTTAACCAGGACTGTACAGGTAGTCTTCAACTTACAACAGTTCATTTAGTGATCATTCAAAGTTACAGCAGCGCTGAAAAAAGTGACTTATGACCATTTTTCACACTTACAATCTTTGTAGCATCACTATGATCATGTGATCAAAATTCAGATGCTTGGCAATTGGTTCATACTTATGACCGTTGCTGTTTTCCAAGATCATGTGATCATCTTCTGCAACCTTCTGACAAGCAAACTCCACAGGGAAGCCAGATTCACTTAACAGCCATGTTACCAACTTATCAACTGCAGTGATTCACTTAACAGCTGTGGCAAGAAAGGTCAGAAAATGGGGCAAAATTCACTTAACAACATAAATCTTGGGCTCAGTTGTGGTCGTAAGTCGAGGACTACCTGTAGTTTACAATTTGTTTCTCCTTCCAAGAAACAGTTTTCTCTGCATCTCTCTCAGTGCTTAAATTATCTGGCTTACTCAAGTGGCACATGGCACACTTCTCAACTTGTTATTATTCCACTGTTTATCCTTCTTTTAATTTTTTTAAAGAATTCTTTTGCTATCTCTTTGATGTTGCTAACTGCAGCTTTTATATACATCCATCTCGCATTCATGTGTCTTTCTACAGACCAGTTTATTGTTTGTTTATATGTATATGGTTAATTCGTATGGCATCCAGAGAACTTCCGTTACTGGGAAGTTTTTAAATGAAATATTCTTCTCTGAGCATAATGTAGCTCAAGATATGTAAATCAAAGAGATCTGAATAGTGCTGTCCTGGCACTATTCACATCCTGCCTGTTTCTGCACTTGGCTTGCTTCCTGTCCAGAGGTGATTGACAATTATTTCTCCACATAATTATAACAGACATGTGGTAAGGTTTTGATAGATGGATTGGAATTTTGCATCCCAGCACTATAGACCAGGGAGTGTAATTCATGCAAACAGTCAAGAGCAATGTAACCAGAGTGTGAAATCGCTTTACCTCTTGAAATGAGATCAAATTATGATGCAAGTTCATTGATGAGTTCTTAGACAAACAAATGAGTTTGAAGAGATATGCTAAGTTGCTACTACTAAAGAATAATTTATTCTAAGATTAAAGAGCTATATATATTTAATGTCCTTCGGGGGGGGGGAACATGCACTGGAAAATCACGGTACCTCATCTCTTTGCAGCTTAGTTTGCAATTTATTTGCATTTATGAAGCTGGGGCCAAATTCTTCTAAAATGACAGATCTTTAATAGTCATACCACATATTGATACTTATTTATGATATATATTTAAGGATAAATATAGAGAGTTAGATATAGATACAGATTCTTCTTGTGCCATCACCTCTCTTAGTAACAAAACTGTTCATTCTTCATGCTGTTGTAAATTTTATGGCTCAGGGAGCTTGAGAAATGTCAGATTGAAAACCTTTGCCTTTTTGATAAAAATTACAAAACATAATTATCTGAATATTTTTTTTCAGAGATAACTTGGGTCCATGCTGAGATATTCTCCTGTCTCACTGTTATATCTAAAGGACCTGAATCAAGGGAAAAACACAGCTTTTGAAGTCAGCAGTTCAAAAATAAATAAAATAAAGGATCTTTCATGTAAAAGCAATATCTGTTACTAAGTGAGAAAGTTGTTAAATGAATTTTTCCCATTTTACAACTTTCCTGCCACAGTTATTAAGTGAATCACTGCAGTTCTTGAGTTAGTAACTCGGTTGTTAAGTGAATCTTGTGTCTCCATTGACTTTGCTTGTCAGAAGGTCGCAAAAGGTGATCAAATGACCCCAGGACACTGCAACTGTCATAAATACTATATGAATCAGTTGCGAAGCATCTGAATTTTGATCACGTGACCATGAGAATGCTGCAACAGTCATAAGTGTGAAAACAGTCATTAGTCACAGCAGCCGAATCAGATGAGGAGGCGTGAGAGTCAGGGTCAGCATCAAGGCAACCTGAGCGCTCCGAGGGGGAAGAGGGAATGGAGCTGGCAGAGAGAGAGAGAGACAGAGCCGGAGCCTGGGCCATCCATCAGCCCTCAGATGGAGAGTCAACAACCCCCAAGTCTGAGGAAGAGGAGGAACAGCTGGATCCAGTGCCTGACACGCGGATGCGCAGAAGGCAGAGGAGAGGAGAGCAGTGGAAATCTGTGGGCTGATCCTTGGGAAGGAAGAGCCACTGCTGCTAGCGAAACCCCACCCTAGCTCTGGGGATAAAAGGCAGGGGACGGAGATGAATAGATGTGGCAGACAACTATTCATCTCCCTTGCTGGACATACTTGTTAGTCTGAGGTGATAAACTTTTTGCCAGGGCTGCTGATGCTCCTAATAAAGGAATCATTGCTTCAACTATAGAGGGTTTGTCGTGTTTGGGGAACTGGGTCAAAGCAACTTTTTTCAGAAAACAGAATAACAGAGTTGGAAGGGACCTTGGAGGTCTTCTAGTCCAATCCCCTGTGTCGTTGTAACTTCAAATGGTCACCAAATGAATTGTTGTAAGTTGAGGACTACCTATGATCACTAAAATTTAGAAAATTGGAATTAAAGAACAGGAGCATGTGAGGGGCCAGTGTCATGAGCATTGTTAAGGAAGTTATGTAAGGAAAACATTTTTCATCTAACTTTCAGTAATTGGTGTATAGCTGTACTTTACTCACATACTGTCTATAGACCACAGTTTTCAAGATGAAGAATGCAGGCATATATTCAGGGGTGGGTTCCTCTCGGTTCGGACTGGTTTTCCCGAACCGGTAGCAGCCCGCTGGTGATGTCACGATGATGTCACCAAACCAGATCGGTCCGTGGGTGCTGCCATCTTTTTTTTGAATTTTTTTTGAATTTTTTTCCCCGAAATTTTATTTTTTCTTCTGCGCATGCACAGAAGCCGAGTTTCCGGCACTGTGCATGCGGTCACCATCTTGTTTTTGGCTTTTTTTAAAAAAAAAATTGGGGTTTTTTGCACTGCGCATGCGCGCGCCCACGAGGCGCGGCCACGCAGCACAGGATGAAGGAACCGGCAGCGAGGTAAGTTGGAACCCACCCCTGCATATATTCTATAGTTATAACAATAGAAGGAGCCTATTGCAAGATTCAAAGGGTTAGGGTTGCATCTAGACCCAAATCCTTATTGTAACAATTCCTTTGGAGGACTGTCATTTGCACAACCCCCGAAGAACAGACAGTGATGGTATTTACAAACCATAGTTGTTGGGTGTCAAGTTTCCACCCATTTCTGATTCTGCATTTCTCTGCTCCGTTCAAGTTGAAAATGAATTGGATTCAATTACAGATTAATCTATGTTTCTGTAAGAAGAAGAAATCCCCTATCTGACAGTTTTTAAAAGTCTTTAAAGAATTCTTGTTCCCAAACTTGAGGACTAGTTTATTTTATTATTCCTTTGCTTGTTGCTGACAGTGTCAACTTTTTCTTTTACTTGTGTTTGTTTTCTTCAGGCTATCGATTGCTTTAAGTGGTTCTTGTATTTCTATTTTAAAGATAATTTAATCTGTATTTCATTGATCGTTCATTTCCTTGTGGACTAATTCTTGTTGCTGAAAGTCAAGCTGAAAAATTAATGAACACTGGATTAGAAAAAGCCTCTTCACTTTAGGCCTCTAACAACTGAATTGTTCCTATTCGGCTCCTTAATTAATCTGGTCATTTTATTTTAGTTGGGTACCTTTGGATAAGACAAATCACAGAAAATAAAGCATCTTTTAGCAGTTCAGTGCTGAAAATATGACTGGATACATTTTAAATCAAGACTCAGAAATTTTTTTGGCCTTCTTGGTATTGCTGAACTACATTATCCATCATTACAGCATAGCCATGATCAGGATGCTGAGTGTTACACCTAGAAGTCCATAAATCCCAGAATAGTAGTGTAGAGTCTCTGATTTTGCAAACAAGGGATAACAACAAATCCTGAACCAGAAACTCTCCTGAATCAGCAATCATTTAGTCTCCAAAATGTCTAAATATTTTCTTTCTTTGACATGGCCTCTTGCCAGTATTGGTGAACAAAGCTTGTTAACCAACATAGTATTTAATTTATATTAAGCTTGGTGAAATTTAAATCACTTATCACATGTCTCATTACTTGCTTGAAAATTGAGACAGCCACGCACTCTCGGCCCAACGCATATCACAGGGGAGTTTTTGTGGAGAAATTACACGTTGACCTTAAATTACAACTGTAATCAACCCCAAAATTAAATCATTGCTGTCATAAATTGGGGCATCATATGACCAGACCCAATTTTTCAGCATTTTTTGTGGCAGTTGTTAAGTAAATCCATTATACCCAATGGGTGTTCTTTTACCAGAAACCAGAAGCAAATACTGGTTTACAACAACAACAACAACCACAGCAACAAAAACATCAAAAATTGTGGTCACTGCAAAGGTGGCCACACTGGCCATTTTTATTTTTATTTATTTATTTATTTTGTCAAGTACGTATTTGATAATATACATAAGTATAACATTATTTGAATACATAAGATGGGTACAAATAAAAGGGAACATTTGGACAGGCATGCTGGTGCGCTTATGCATGCCCCTTACAGACCTCTTAGGAATGGGGTGAGGTCAACAGTAGACAGTTTAAGATTAAAATTTTGGGGATTTGGGGATGTAACCACAGAGTCAGGTAGTGAGTTCCAGTGATTAACCACTCTGTTGCTGAAGTCGTATTTTCTGCAATCGAGTTTGGAGCGGTTCACTTTGAGTTTGTATCTGTTCATGTATTGTGCTCATGTATTGTTGTGCTCGTGTATTGTTGTGGTTGAAGCTGAAGTAGTCGTTGATAAAGGTGAGTTATTTGCCAAGTGCCCAAAATGGGATCACGTGATTATGGGAGTATGGGAGTGTGTGTGTGTGTGTGTGTGTGTGTGTGTGTGTGTGCAGCTGTGATAACTTCAAAACCAGGCCATAAGTATCTTTGGGGAGAGGGGGAAGTCTGCTGTAATTTGTTGTGTAACTAAGTGGCCAGTTGTAAGTTGAGGACTGCCTATAAAAGAACAAAGGAGTATTAGGTATGCGTGCTGCTTTGAGTTATTTATAATAATAAAGGTGGGATGAAAATAAATAAATGTAAGACGGTATGCCTAGTACACCTTTATTATTCTCTCCTGTCTCTTTGTGATGATTTATAACATCAAAGAAGGTTTCTCTCTTTTGTTTCTATTGACTACTGCATAGAACAGCTCTTAAATTTCTGCTCACATTCAGAGTAACTCGTGGGATCTTGGCCCTGACTATGGATCTTTGAAATACATTGTCATGCAGATGTGTTCCTTGTTACATTTGTGTCAGTGCTCAATTCCCTCTTACAACAGAAACAAGGCTTCAGAATGAAATTCCATTCATAGAAGACAATAGCTGTTGTAAGAAATGCCTGCACCAATTTAAGAAGAACATCAAAAGATTGGGCAAGTAAGAAATAACATAATTCTCCTGTTCCAGAAAGTCCAATGAAAACCAGTTAGCTTTTCAGATAATATTCACTGGCATAAAATTAATGATGGCATTCAGAGATAAACAATGTTTTAATGCTGGGACAATATTTAGCTTTCTATTGTAACAGCTATGAAATATTATTTAAATTCTGCAATAAATAGTGGAAAACATTGTTCTGTAACACATCTAGTATTTATCTAGTGTTTCAAATCTAAGTATTTTTGGCTGCAATCTTTGGTTAGAAGAATGGCACCATATCTCTTTGAGTCATCAAAGTCCAATAAAAAAAAACTTCAAAAGGTTTATTGTTACTAACAGTGTTTACCTTTGAGGGTCGTGTCCTCCTGTGCATCAGTCAAGGTACTTGTACATGAATTTATAGGTTTACAGATGGCATGACTCTTTTGTACCTACTAGTAAAAATCACGTGTTTAGGGTCTTCTCTGGGGTATGTACTGTGTTTCCCCAAAAATAAGCCCTAATGCGTCTTTGGATATATAAGACTGGGTCTTATTTTCGAGGAAACACGGTAGCTAGCTACTATGTAAAACAATTTGCTAAAGATTCTGTACTCTAAACTATTTTGGAAGATTATCAGATTATTCTACAGGGACAAATAATATTTAAGCCTATGAAAAGAGGCAGCAGGAACAATACATTAAGACTAATTTCAATAGGCCTATAGGAAGTATGATGGACAAGATCAAACTAAAACACATATTTTGCAAGTTTTTGTTTTTGGAGGAAATAATCAGTTTTGCCTCCTTTATTACAGTTCTTTTAACTCTTTTGAAGATGGATGCTCCGTCTTTGCTTTAGATCAGCGGTTCTCAACCTGTGGGTTGCGACCCCGTGGCGGCGGGGCGGGGGTCGCGGCATTAGGAAGGTTGAGAACCACTGCTTTAGATGGATTCCACTGCCTTGAAAGAGCTAGTGTGCATTTTGTGAGTTCTCCTGGACTTACCATTCCTGCTGGAATGTGGGCAGGAGAGCCTTCAGCCAGGCTCAGCAGGTTCACTAACTGCACCCTTTCCCAAATCAGGGGGAAGATAATGACTCATGTCTTTAATATCTCTCAGTTTAACCACTATAACTTACTTTGCATGGAGCTGTCTTTGAAGAAAATCCAGAATTTGCAGCTAGTACCAGATGCCACTGTCTATATATTAGTCAGGATCAGCCAGTATAGCATAATAATACTTATTTTGTAGTAGCTTGTAGGTTGCTAATTGGCCTCAGGCCCAATTCAAAGTGATGATGATTATGTATGAAACCCTATAGGTCAGTGATGGCGAACCTTTTAGACACCGAGTGCCCAAACTGCGCGCGCATATGCCCAAATTGAAAGGTGTGCACGAGCAAACGCAAATGTGCACATGTGCAGACATGTGTGAATGTGTGCATGCGCAGACATGCACAGACATGCGCACACGCATGCACGGACATGCATGCATGCGCAGCAGAGACCCGAAGACCAGCTGGCCGGCGGGAGGTGGGGTATCCCAACACTGGCAGCGTGGCAAGAGGTAAGATCTTTTTCTTTCGTGAGCTTCTGTTTCGTCGTTTGCAGGGAAACAGAAGCTCACGAAAGAAACGCCACGGAGATCTGACCTGGGGCGACGGCTCACGTGCCAGCAGAGAGGGCTCTGCGTGCCACCTCTGGCACACGTGCCATAGGTTTGCCATCACGGCTATAGGTCATAGACCCTTGTTAACTCTAGCTTCATTTTCTCCAGGTAAAATCTGCTTATCTTATATAATTTTGCAGCAACAGAAAGCTCCGGCTGCCTGTCATCCAAGGTGATTCATGCTCATAACAACCCATGGTTAGATGCACATCCCCAACTTCCTCCAGGCCCACCCCTACTGACCTCAAATGCAAGCTACTTAACACAAGAAGCGTTGCAAACAAAATGCCCGAATTCCTCCTGCTACTAAATGCGGCTCTATTCGACTTTATTTTTGTCTGCAAGATGTGGTTGAATCCTTTCCAGACTCCATTATCACAGTAAGTGACTATCACATTTTCCAGTCTGACTATGAAAACCGTAGAGGGGGTGGTGTTGCTATCTTCTATAAAAAGTCCCTAGATCTGAAAAAAATTAATGTTACACAGGAGCTTGCTATCCCCGAGACCATTGTCTGTGAACTGTCCCTAAATACCACAGTTTGTTTCTTGCTATGTTACAGAGCCCCTGATTATGACCTTGGTCATACAAACAAACTAACTGCACTACTGTGGGCAGCTTCCTGCCCGCACCCCCTTATCTTTCTTGGTGACCTCAATTTGCCTCTTATTAATTGGACCCTAACCGAATGTACAACTGAACCTGTACATGTAACCATGTACAATGCTGTTACGACTCTGGGGCTGGAGCAGTTGGTAACGGACAACACTAGGCTCAACAATTGCTTAGATGTCATCTTCT
>QLTV01002419.1:11283529-11312665 GCA_003457575.1 Thermophis baileyi | reverse complement strand
CTACTTCAGCTGCAACCCCAACAATACACGAGCACACACTAGATACAAACTTAATGTAAAGCGCTCCAAACTCGACTGCAGAAAATATGACTTCAGCAACAGAGTGATCAATGCCTGGAATTCACTACCTGACTCTGTGGTTTCTTCCCCAAACCCAAAAAACTTTAACCTTAGACTGTCTACTGTCGACCTCACCCCATTCCTAAGAGGTCTGTAAGGGGCGTGCATAAGCGCACCAGCGTGCCTACCGTCCCTGTCCTACTGTCCTATTGTCTTCATCTATCTGTATTCACTTTGATTATGTTTATGATTATACCTATACCTGCTATCTTGTACATGTTTGACAAATAAATAAATAAATAAAAAAAATAAATAAATATTGGTGGAGGGGACGTGGAAGCATCATTCCCTGTAGGAGCTGCCTTTCTTTGGAATAGGTCTTTGGTGGCAGAGTTGCCCCTTTCCTGATGTGTTTCTGGAAACTTGTAAAACCTGCTATTCCAGAAGAATAGAACAATATGTTTATCTGACTAAATGGTGGCACTATACATTCTACTTCATGATATTGTATTTACTGACATGATTTTATATTATCTTTGCATTACTGTAATGATTATTATGTACAGTTAGTCCTTGACTTACACCCAACATTTCTGTTGCTAATTGAGACATTTGTTAAGTGAATTTTGCTCCATTCTATCACCTTTCTTGCCACAACTGTTAAGTGAATCACTGCAGTTGTTAAGGTAGTAATTTGTTATTTGAATCTGGCTTTCCCATTGACTTTGCTTGTCAGAAGGTCACAACAGGGGATCACATGACTCCGGGATACTCCAACAGTCATAAATGTGAGTCAGTTCCCAAGCATCTGAATTTTGATCACGTGACCATGGGGTTGCTAAAATGGTCGTAAGTGTGAAAAATAGTCATAAGTCACTTTTCTCAGTGCTGTTGTAACTTCGAACAGTCACTAAATGAACTATTGTAAGTCAAGGACCTACTTTTAAATTGTACATATCTGATAGACTGGCATATCTTGCTATTTATTGGAAATAGGAAAGAAGTGGGAATCAAATCCCAGATAAGGTTGAGTTAATTTGATACCAAGAAGATTTGAATACC
Organism: Thermophis baileyi; assembly: GCA_003457575.1. Lineage (NCBI taxonomy): Eukaryota > Metazoa > Chordata > Lepidosauria > Squamata > Dipsadidae > Thermophis > Thermophis baileyi. The sequence goes on along the minus strand of QLTV01002419.1, from coordinate 11,311,543 downwards.
ATATATAGACACAGTGTTCTAGATGCCAAAATCCTGATTCATGAAAGACTACAGATACATCTTAAGGATAAAAGCAACCAACAACAGATGTTCTTGAGCTCAAACCCATGTGGGCTAATCATTAGAATCTGATCTGGCTTCAGGCAGACCAAACTCGTCTCTACCAAGAAAAAGGGGTCTCATATTTTATTTATGGTATAGAAAAGTTGCCCATCATGACTCATGTGGAATTGTAAATGCAAAATGAAAAGTAACCCTGAAAACTGCAACTCTTTCAAACAGCATTTTTGAAGTGTACCCTGGGCAGCAGGAATAATGTTCCTTTCAATTGCCCTTGTAGTCTTGCAGCGAGTAATGATCAGATATTACTTTTAGTTGTTTGTTTGTTTATCACATTTACAGTATATAGCCGCCCCATCTCACAGAAGCGACTTTGGGGGCATACAACAATCAATAAAAACAACAAATATATAAAAACAGTCATTATAAAAAATATATAAAAACATTATTAAGAATGAAAAGAAAGCATAAAAAATTTAAAACCTACAAACCACATAGAAAGAGAACCCTCATTTCCCTGAGATCCCCCAGGCCTGGTGATATAACCAAGTCTTGAGAGACTTCTGGAATGAAAACAGGGATGGAGCTAATCTGAATCTGGTGGAGAGCAGGGAGAAGTTCTGTAAGACAGCTACCAAGGAAGAGAGGTCTGCCTCAGGGGTGGGTTCTAACTTACCTTGCTGCTGGTTCGCTTCCTTCGCGCGCGCGCAAAAAAATAAAAATAAATTCAAAAAAAGAAGAAGAAGAAGAAGAAGAAGCTGAAAACAAGATGGCAACGCATGCGCAGTGCTGGAAACTCGGCTTCTGCACATGCGTAGAAGAAAAAAAATTCAAAAAATTCAAAAAAAAAAGATGGCAGTGCCCACAGACCGGCACTGACCAAACCGGATCCGTGATGTCATCGTGACGTCACCAGCGGGTCGCTACCGGTTCAGGAGAACCGGTCTGAACCGGGAGGAACCCACCTCTGGTCTGCCTCCTGGGATACACCAAATGTAAATCCCTAGCAGATGGTATCCATAACATCCTTTCTCTGAAGTTCCATACTATGAAGGGCTGTAAAGGTTAAAACTAGTATCTTGAATTGGACCCGGAAGCAGACCAGCAGTGAATGCAGCGTGTGTATCAAGGGTATAATATGTGTTCTTCTGAGATCATGCATGATGTTGCACTCTGAACCTGTTGGAGCTTTCAGATACTCTTCAAGAGTAATGGCAAACCACTTCCAAACTCTTGGCAAGAAAACTGGAGTAACTAGTCAAAGCAGTCTCCAGGAGTTAGGACTGACTCAAAGACACACGTGTGCACACGCGCGTGCACACACACACACACACACACACACACACACACACACACACACACACATTGATAACCACTATTAACCACCTTGATACTTTCTCAAATGAACTGTTACAGTATGTCCAAAAATTTCATAAACATCCTTACTACTACATGGATCACATAAACACAGTATATGTGTTTTGTGTCATGCTAGAAGACAAAACTCTTAAATCACATCCACAGTAATCTTTGTTTAGTGACCACAATTTGGACTGGCAACTCGGTCATTAAGTGACGTGGTCACTAAATTAAATCATGACTATGCTTACTCACACACACACACGTGAGCGCGCGCGCGCACACACACACACACACACACACACACACACACACACACACACACACACACAATCATGTAGAACAATCATGTAGAAGTAATATTTGGCATTGAAAGCACTTTCTAGTGTTGCCTATCTCTCACCTTAGTATTTGGCATCTCTTAGATATTGGACAGTGCTAATCTTACTATCGTATTATTCAAGTCTTGTATGGTGGTCCTCATATGTGGATAATTTATACAATATATGGAATTCCATTATTTCTAAAATACAGTTTCAGAAAGGTAATGCACTTTTCAGAGGTTTATTTGAGGAAGCTCTTTATTCTTCACTTTAAGCTTTATGGCAAAGAAGGATTTTTTAAAAAAAAAATTGCTAGAGTTTCGTTGGTATCATAAGGAATGCCTTTTTCAAATTTTGAAAAAGCTAAAGAGGAATAAAGAGTGTGCATCTAGATGCTAATTAAAAGTATTACATGATGAGTTTTCATTAATTGAGCATATGAGCAGTCAAAAAACCAGAGTGGTAATGTCTTCTCTTTAAATATCCTTTGATGTCTAAGTGTAGGCTGATAAACCTATAAGTGTCATTATCTCCATAAGAAATTAGCCTGTGCTTTACAAAATAGTAAGGTTGTATTAACAATTTATAAAAAAAATTGTTAGACTATACTATATGTGTTACATCTATGTATCTTTTAGGGTGAAATGTGGATTATTAATTAATTGTTGGAGATCTGGAACTTATGATATTGGTATAATGCACAGTATTCATATGCTCATTTTTATTGAGTGATTGATTGACTATGTCACTTAATTCATTTTACATATTTATTTGGTTCTAGAAAGTTCATTGATCTTGTAACAGATGCTCCTTTGAAATGCCACATCAATGAATTAAAAAACAACAAGAGGACAATGAAATTGATATGCAATATAATCATTACACACAAATATTGATATTAGAGAGCTAGAAGGACTTTCTCTGTCAGTTTTACAATAGTCTGAGAAAATCATGACTCTTTCTCTATCTGACAAAATTTCAGCCCCAGTAATGAAATCAATGGAAAATAAATTGTTCATAACTCAATACTTTTAATTCTTTTTATAGCACTTTCTGCCTACTATTTACCAAGAAAGAAAATATATCAGAACAAGTACCATGTCCTGGCAGCTGTCAATTTCAGAATAAAATTGATAGAATGGATAATGGCAATCATATCAACTAGGTAAATAGGTGTTCAAATCATGACAGAGAGATGCAGTTCTAAGTTACTACAAAGGACTATGTGCTAGAAAAGTTGATTATGGAAGTGATGAGAGAGTGGAAACTTTAAGGTAAATTAGCAAGAGCAAGCTCACTCTAAAAATTTGGCTCTTATTTAAAGCTACAATAATAGAGGCCCAGGCACAATGTATTTCTAAAATTAGGAAGATGGCCCAAAGTCCAAGAACATGCCTACATGGTTGACTAGTATTTTAAAGAAAACTATTAGGGACAAAAAAATAATGATTTAAAACAGTGTTTCTCAACCCTGGCAACATGCAGATTTGTATTCTTTAACTGTCAGAATTCTTCAGCCAGCAAAAGTTTTTAATAAATAAACGTATGCCTTAATTATTTAAAAGCAGAAAAAAGTTTGGATTATTTTATTATAGGCCATAACAGAAGTTAACATAGCAGAGATAAACTTGGAAAAGTGAGCAATGGAATCCATTTTTCTCTTATGGCACTGCATTTGGTGAAGTTCTAAAGAAATGTTACTGCCAAAGAAAATCGCTGAACACTTTATAAACCTATCTGAAATGACATGAAAAATTGAAGACGTTTTACAATATAAATTTGGAGTTAAAATCATCCTGACCTCATTTATCTTATCCTAGTTATCAGCAGAACATTTTGGCATGTATGACCCAGATGTTATTAATTTGCAATATTTTGCAATATATTAATAGCCTAGATCATCTTTCTTTGTAACCTCAATTTGAACTGATTCCTTCAAATCCCATCCCATCCTTTCCTGTTCCAAAATAATCCATCTCTCCAAAAGTGATTCAGATTTGAAACCTGCAAATTTTTACCTGGAAATAAATTCTACTGATGTCAGTGAGTCTTACTCTTAAATAGATTTGTGTAGCTTGCTTTATGAGCCATTGTATTTGTGAATTTAAGGTGAAATTAAGGCCATTCCAAAGAATACATTGAAGTTTTCCTAACTTCCTTTGATGAGTCTTATTATTTCTAAGAAGTCTAAGTAATTTCTGAACAGCTCCCCACTTTCATATATTCAGAGGAATGATTATTACTGTTTGTTTTTTTGAAATAACATGATTTCTGCTCATTTGCCTGTCTCTTTATATTTAGTACATGGCAGGAGCCATATAATTTATAATGCCCACCTTCATTACTAGATGAGGGTTATTTCTCTTTTCTGCTCTCCTTAGTCTTGAGAATTATTCAGCCAGTGCAGAATAAAGGAGATGAAATTAAGGAGTTTGAAAACAAAGTGTCTTGAAATTTATGAGACCATAACCTACGAATTGGATAAGCATCATGGTTACATATAATAGAGAGCCCAGCTCAAGGAGATCTGGGTCATGTAGATTCCAGAGGACTGGTGTAAGCTCAGATCATCATCATCATCATCATCATCATCATCATCATCATCATCATCATCATCATCATCATTTTAGCCATTGTCTATCCACTGCAGGATGAAGACCTCTTCTGCATGTTTTTAACCAAAATGGTCCAGAGCTTTCTTTTACCAATTGGGCCCACAATACATGCTGATGTCGTCGATCCATCTTGTTTTAGGTCTCTTTCATGGACGCTTTTTATCAAGTGGGATCCATTCTATGACTGCCTTGGTCCACCTGCCATCAGTTCTTCTTGCTATGTGACCAGCCCCAAAATACATGCTGATTTCGTCGATCCATCTTGTTTTATGTCTCTTTCATGGACGCTTTTTATCAAGTGGGATCCATTCTATGACTGCCTTGGTCCACCTGCCATCAGTTCTTCTTGCTATGTGGCCAGCCCATTTCCATGTCAGTTCTTTTACTCTCTTGATGGTATTGTATACTTTTGTTTGTCCTCTAATCCATGTGTGGGTCTTTCTACCTTGTCTTACAATGCCGAGCATGTATCTTTCGATGGCTCTTTGCACTACTTGTAGCTCAGATATCATCGATATATCAGGCTTCTTATTTTCTGAAATGATGCTGTGGAGTGTTCAACCAGAGATCAATGAAGCATTTCAATTAAGAACTATGTGACATTCCTGGAATTTGCCTGCAGGAAGAATGCAAGATGGCCATGGGCAGTGTTTTCTCAATTGGCATTCTACATTTAAATCATGGCTGTTTGGGAGAAAAAAGTAAACAATTTTCTGATCTCTACAGACATACACACATAATCACACCCCTTGGAAATAGTTTTTGTTTGTCAAGCTCACTTCCAAACTCTGTCAATAAATTCCTCATCACTATTTTTTTTCTTTTGTTCAAGCTCCAGAGAGCAGCTGCATTTAAAACCTTTTTTTTTAGAAGCAGAGAGTTCATTACCTTGAAAGCCATTCTCATTTAAATGCTACTACTATTTCTCCTTTTGCCCTAGGATGTATTTGCTTTGTTCCTATGTTTGTGAGTTGTGCTTGGCTTTCTTTCTTGAAGCAAATTGCTAAATCTACAATCTGTTATTTACACAGTGACAATAGCTTTCCAGAACCTATTTTTAATGAAAATCAGAAATGAAGTAAAGTAAATGCTCCTATGTTGACAAGCACTTGCAGAGTTTTGAATAGTGCCCTTTTAAATGTTAATGGAAAAAAAACTTTGTATTTTGTTTGGTCTTTGACATGCTGTGGTATGAATAATTGCTTTTTCAGCACCTTGGATTCACCTTTCTTTAGAATTATTTCACTAGTCTTAACTCAAATTAATGCGATAGTTTGCCGTTTTTCTAGTTTGCCATCTTATCTTCTGTATAAAAAGTAAAAGACTTCAACAGACACTTAAATTGGCTTGTTTATTTGCTTCCTTCCTGACCTTAAGATATTTGGAGGTGAGGGTTTGTTTTTTTTCTGCTCAAACAAATAATAGACCATTTCACAAATACAAAAATGAAATGCGTACGAGTTTTACCATCCGTGTAACTTTTAGTACCAGACACAAACTTGAAATAGGTACAAATGGATTTATCGCATTAATGAAAAGGCAAGGAAAAGTTATAGTTAGATGATTTCTGGAAAGCAAAAAAGTTGAGTTACTCAAAGAACAGTCTGAGAAATGCACTTCATATTAATACTGCTCCTAAAGTAATATCCAGCCCTGATGATTTTATAGAACATTTGGAAAGAGTAAGGGAACAGAGATATCGCTCAGTGCCTTGGTACTTGTGAAACCTTTCCACAATTTCCATACATTTCACCTGTAAGAAATAATTATTGACAAAACTAATGTTTTACTCTATGACTTAGAACCATATTTTGTATGAGTTGAACAAGAACATCTGTGGAGTGAGATGGAGTTGTTAGAAATCAAGATGGCAGCCACAATCATGCAATCAAATCCCCATCCATTTTTATGGGCATCACATGTGCAAGGCACATTCAAAAGGGTGGGTTAGGAGCTATTACTAGAAGAGAAATTGGCCCACGTGGACATAACTTCTGATTGTTTGCTGTTATTTCTGTGAATGGAAGAAAATCCTCTCTTTTCACAAGGGCAACCAGTCTTCTTCTTTTTTTTTTTTTAACTTTTAACATCTCCAAGTGTAGCATATATTGAAAGCATTAGATTCTGCAATGATCATTTCCCCCGCCCTGGGATTGCCAACTGATGAAAATAATACAACAATTTCTATTAACCCTCTTGTCTTGGTAATGAATCAAAGTAACAACGCTCTCCAATATTTGTTCTCGCAGATAATCATGCAATTTTTCCTTTTTGATATCTGCAGGCAATATAACAGCACTTAGCAACATTCAGATAATATATACTAGAGCTGCAATAAATCTGGATTGCTTAGATAATTTGCTATTAATGGTATCAAATATGTGCATAATACCTAGATAAATGGGCAAGTACAGAAGAAAATGAACAGTGGCTTCAACATGACCAGGTCTACATATCAAAGCCATTCATTATTTTTATGCCTCCTTATCAAGACAGCTATAGGCAAAACATTAAAGGTACTAAAATAAAAGCCCAACTATATTTAGATATTCCAATCTGCCTCAGAGATCTAGATGAACTAATGGTTTGAACACCAGATGTACCCCTATAGCCACAGCGAGTCGAGTTTCTTGGTTGTCTATATCTATTATTCTCTGCCTTAGTAAGGCTAATAATAATAATAATAATAATAAAAGTCCCCATGTATTCGAAAAATATGTACTAGAAAAATATGTACTCAAAATATGTTTGTACTTATATGAGCCGAGGTGGCGCAGTGGTTAGAGTGCAGCACTGCAGGCTACTTCAGCTGACTGCTAGCTGCAGTTCGGCGGTTCAAATCTCACCGGCTCAAGGTTGACTCAGCCTTCCATCCTTCCGAGGTGGGTAAAATGAGGACCCAGATTGTTGGGGGCAATATGCTAACTCTGTAAACCGCTTAGAGAGGGCTGTAAAGCACTATGAAGCGGTATATAAGTCTAAGTGCTATTGCTATTGCTATTGCTATATACTCATATTAATATTTATACTTTACCTGTAATCATATACATGCTTGACAAAATAAATAAAATAAATAAATAAATAAAAATAAATAAAATAGTATGGCTTTCAGAGAGTAACCATAATGATTCAACTTATCTAAGATGGAGAGGAACTCAGGGGGACCAGATCACTATGGCATGCAACTTTTTTTAACCAATAGTTCAAGAAATTAAGCCATGCCACTATATCAAAGTTAAGTACACCAGCTTCCAACCAGAAAATACCCAATGGAGTATGCATCATGGAATCTGGAAAATATATCTCAAAATATTTAGATGGCAGGGACTGCATTTATAGGGGAGTTACATTTTAGCAATGCAACTTAAGCAATAAATAATTTAACAGCAGCTTCAATATGTAAGGCTCCCTGAGATCTATAAAAGACTTAAATACCCAAAGTTGATCTCTCAGCATTCTGTAGGGTGTATTCCTCTACTTTAAAATATTACCCCCAGGGTAATTATATAATTTGAACTGTTGCAGTTCATGCCCATTTAATGTCCATTTATGGACCTTAGGGCACACTGCAAAACTATAACCTTGGTATTGTCATAGTCAATCTCAAGAGTTTCCTCCAAGCAAAACTCTACAAGGGACTATAATGCCTTTCTCAGATCAATCTATGTTAATGCTGATACCACTACAATATCTGCATACAAGAGAGTTGAAATGCTTAGATCCCAATCTTGGTATGATGTGCCAACTTATCTGAGGCTGAGACCAAGAGATTTAAATAGTTTTTGAACACAATAAGAGCAAACCTTCCCTAACTTCCTTCCTCAGTGGAACGTCCCTAGAAAAATGACCCTAGATGGATTACCTAACTTTTATTTTTGGTCTGACACAGAGTTTTTTGCAAAGGTAAAAGCAAATATCTACCAGTAGCAGATCCTTCAATTTTTGCAACAACTTATTTTTGGAAATTAAATCAAAGGCAAGCTTAAAATCTACAAATCCATATAATGGATTACAAGTATATTTTTTCAATCAAAAATTGTAGTATTAGGGCTTGCTCTAAAGTAGATGGGAATGTCATGCTTTAAAACCAGCCTGTTCATCTGCCCCAATATATTTGCCTCAGCCTAATCCGGCAGCTTCTCTCTTAAATGAATTGCATGTTGGTTGTTGTTGTTGTTGTTGTTTTATGATAGTAAGTATTCTAATAGGTTGATAATTGGGGTTCCTAACCCAATTGCTTAGTTAGAAATATTTATTTTATTGAAAAATTCATACGAAAAGCAATATTACCTGGCATATTTAAATATGCACGATGAAGTCATCTGGGCTTTCATGAATATTACTATGCTGGCTGATTAAAAAGGAAAGGAGAAAAGTGAAATAAGTTTTTTTTTTAAATAAAATACCTTTTTTAAAAAAGTCTATAAGCAGTGGCTGTTTCAGAAGACATTCTGTAAGATTTTACTTCTCCCGTAGTTTCAGTAAAGGAAGCTATAAATTGCTGAACTGTTGGATTCCATCACACAAATGAAGCTCGACAAGGCAAAACAGCCGAGTTGGAATGCTGTGCTGTGAGATTTATCTCAATAACAGCACTGGACAGAAGGAGTACATCAATATGCTTTAATCCAAATCGGTTGGACCTGGAGAAAGTGATCTCCCTCCTGAAGAGCTATGTGTGAGTGTTCATAATTTATCCATCTAGGGCAGTGATGGCGAACCTTTTTTGGTTCACGTGCCAAAAGGGTGTGTGCGCGCGCGCTAGCACGCGCGCACGTGCCCACACCCATTCCCTTCCCTCCGCTCATGCGCACAACCCCCGCGCTGCCCCCTGCGCATGTGAACAACCCCCCGCTGCCCCCCCCACGCATGCACACAAGCCTCACTGAAGCCTGGGACGGCAAAAAACGGCCAAATGGGCAAACCGGAAGTCCGTTTTTCCGAACTTCTGGTTTGCCCGTTGGGCCGTTTTTCGCACTCCGGAGGCTTCAGGGAAGCCTCCTGAAGCCTCCAGAGGGCAAAAACGGCCTTCCCCAAGGCCGAAAATCAGCTGGCCAGCGTGCACATGTGTGCTGGAGCTGACATAGGGCAACGCCTCGTGTGCCCTCCGATATGGCTCCACGTGCCACCTGTGGGACGCGTGCCATAGGTTCGCCATCACTGATCTAGGGAAATATCGATGCATATGCATGGAATACTCTACAAATATTTTCAAATTTCTATCATTTGTGTATATATTTCCAAACTTTTAGTATTTCATCTAAATACTAGCACCGCTGCATATTGTGAATATGATGACTGGAGGTTTTACAATCCTGAATGCCAGTTTGGAAATAGTGTGGTATTTAGTCTCTTGTGGTTCAAAGGATGGTCTGCAGTATCATTCAAATGGATTTTTGCTTTGTCCATCTCTTAGCTCCTGCTGGCATGATTAATAGCAATAGCAATAGCACTTGGACTTAAATAGCAGTTCATATGCTTTTAAAGCCCTCTCTAAGTGGCTTACAGAGTCAGCATATTGCTTCCAACAATCTAAGTCCTCATTTTACCAACCTTGGAAGCATGGAAGGCTGAGTCAACCTTGAGCGGGTCAGAATCGAACTCCTGGCAGTTGCCAGAGTTAGCCTGCAATACTGCATTCTAACCACTGCGCGCCACCATGCAAGAAAGTATCTAAATAGATAATTGATGTTATGCTGTTACAGTTGAAGGGAAATGAAAAATAATGATGCTATCCTGTCATGGGAAATATAAAGCTTTTGAATGTTTTGAGTTGTTTTTACCACCTTGCTAGATTTTTAATAATGAACCTCCCTTTACAGTGTTTTTCCTCAGACTGCCTCTGAGATTTCTCCCTCTAAACAACAAGGAAATGTTGACATGTATCTGTTCAAAATCAAGGCTAAAAAAGGGAGATCTTAAGCAGTTTCTTTTCTTTATATAAGAGTTGCCTCCATGACTGATTGAGATTCATAAGACTGTCATATAGATTGTTATATATAAATCTGTTGTGCAAGATTCCCATTATCTGGAGTTGGCCGAGATGGTGAAATTGACTGTTTTGCTTAGAAACCACAACCTGAGTAAATTTCTTGTGACTTGGAGACCATTGTTAGATATTTTTACAATATAAAAAGAAAAATAAACTTTTGATTTTGGTATTTGAGCATTAAATTTGATTTGACTAGAGAAATACTGTGGTTTTTCCAAATATATGGTTATTCATATTTGTCAATTTATTATGTTAGATTAAAATCATGAGAATATAGAATGCATATTGATCCTTTAGAATGCTTGCTACCGGTAATAGTATTTTAAATACCAATTACTCTTTTAAATTAGAGATTTTGTTATATTATTATCTCTGTATTGAAAAAAGTTGAATAATATACTTTGATTATGTATTTGTTTAATGTATTTTTATCACTTTTTAAGCTGTCATGTTATTCCATTCCATTCCCCCTCCTTTATGTTAATTTGTATTTTAATGTTTATTTTCAAAGCTTAATAAAGCTATTTGCAAAAAAAAAAAAATTCTTCATTTGCAATGAAGAGACCTTACTGGTTCATCAGAAGGTTGTGAGGGTTGGTCTCTCCCTTAATATCCATAGGAAGATATTAATTGTACATTGAAAATAATTCAGATGCTGGAATTCTTGTGACCACATCCCATGCAAGTCAGTAAATTTTGCTAAAGAAACTATGTAGGAATCATGCTTGGAAAAGAATTATTTTTGGTTCAAGCAGCTGCTAAACAATTTAATACTAATTGTTTATAAAATATCAGTAAGTAGCTGGTTTGGACAGAATCCCTTATTGCCCAGCTTGAAAGAGGGGGATATAGATGACCAGGCTGAGCCCTGAGGGAGGAGTTAAATGTGTCATCAGTCATGAGTCCCTTCATGCCCACAAGAAATCTAAGTCCAGCCCACCATGAATTCCTGGGAGTTTTATCTACTGTCAATCTCCTTGGACTGTTAGTAGTTCAGATTACTGTCAAGAGCCAGGGAAAACAGGATATCCAGGCAGTTCAAATGTGTATAAAGATTTATTGCAAGCTTAAGCTTTCTACAAGAATCTGAACTATTAATGGTCCAAGCAAATTGGTGGTAAGAGTCCCAGAAATTCGATGTGGACTAGACTGAGACCTCTTGTGGGTGTGAAGGGACTCATGACCAATGTTCCCTCTAAGCTGCTTGGCCGCGCGGCCGCGCATGTGACAGGGAATCGCCGCACGGCAGTTTCCAACTGCCGCGCGGCAATTTTCCAGTTCAGAGGGAACATTGCTCATGACTGGTGATGTATTTGACCCTTCGCTCAGGCTCAGCCTGGTCATCTACTACAGGGAAGCAATGATTAATTAGGTAACAATTCTTGCATGTATTGATTAGCTGATCGTTCTCTACAACGTCAAAACTAACAAACATAGTACAGAATAAGATACGGTAACTGATTCATGTTTCTTGTCATCCAAATTGTCAAAGGAATCCAAATCTGTCTTAACTGTGTTTTAAGATGGATTGAGGAGGGTTAGGAGAGGAAATTTTAGAAGAATTAGAAGAATTCTCCACTGGTTAAACAAGGATGTCGGAAAATGTAGCTGAAAAGTAATGAGCAGTCATCATATCAACTTCCAACATTCAGAAATGTTTGTGATGGGGGGAATCCTATAGGTATCATATTTCAGATTAATCAACTAATAAAAATGCATTCCTGTCACTTACAAGGGCATAAGCAGGGCACAGGAATTGCTCAGGTAGAAGAGCTTAGTTTCCTTTGGCCAGATGTGTGGTAGGAGGTTGGTGGGAAAGGTGAATGGTGATATATCTTTTCCCCAGTTTTGGCTTAAGATTAACATGAGATGCTTGGCAAAAGAAAGAAGGTCATTAGATTTGATCAAGGCCATTAATTACAAACCCAATGATGTAATAGCTGGACAACATTCCAAGTTCAGCTTCCAATTTTTGTGCTTGTCACAAAATTGTATTTTACATAGCCAGAACAAAGGAGCACTGGAAAAAGCTCTTTTTGGTCTCCTGATTTTCTCCCATCCTGGTTTCAGTATAAAGTTCCTTGCATTAGCCCTGGAAATCCCTAGAAATCAATTCATTTCTTCATACCTGTTTAAGGAATGAGGACAATAAGTCAGAAAACGAAGGTTTGTGAAGCCTGGAATGATGATCAGAATTGGGCTGCAGTATGTAGATGATCTGCTTTATTGCTGAAATTGTCACAGTATGTATTAATAATTCTGTGTGTAGGTACTGGAAAGAATAATACAGCTTTTTGATATGGTTTGCCCAGAATGGGCACCCAGACTAGCACTCTGCCAAATATCCAAGTGAGCCTGAAGGAGGGAAACACAACCGAGGTTGTTGAAAAATCAGAGTTAGAAAAATGTGTTGAGAGGGGAGAGACAAGAAGACAAATGGCAAAACAAGCATTGCACTGAAATGGCACAATCTCCACCCCTTTCCTATACTTAGTATCACGTTACACACATGTATGAAAGGGACAGAGCTTGAGTTGTTCTGTCCTGATGCTCATGTCATTATTTTGACAAAATGGTCAGATCCTGCAGGTGTTTCTGGTGGTTTCTGATGTGTGGGTGGGTGGGGGTGGGGGAGGCAGAGTGCTGAAATACCTGTGGCATTGCTCTCCAGGAATCTAGTTCCTGCTGATTGACAATCCCTTTGACCTGTGGAAGGAAAGACTCAAGGCTGCTGATGTGAGTTTTCCTTCTTTGTGGTTTTGTGTTCTTTGGGATTTTAAGAGCACAAAGGACCACACCTGTAATGCAGAAAGAGAAACATGGAAAGCACAAGATGTGGTTGTTGGTTGAAGAGAGAAAAGAGACTAAGTTGGACAACTAAAGAAGATGCTAGTTGTGCATGGTGGACATGAAACTGAAGCACTTTGGTGAGATATGCAAAAAGATTCTGGACATAGCAGAACTAGGAGTAGCAGGGCCACACAGCCTCACAAGTCTTCCATAAATGCAGACCAGTTACAGCCGGCAACAAGTACAGATAATTCTCATTTAGAGATTGCCTTTGTTCAGCAACCATTTACAGTTACAATAGTGGTGAAAAAGTAACTTTATGACCAACCCTTGAATTTATGACCTTGGTAGGTCTGTAAAGCAAAGGAAAACGGAAGTAAGGTCATAAGCGCGAATTGCAGTTTCACCTAGTGACCACTTTGTTGGTCCAGTCACAATTGTGGTTGCTAAATGGGGTCTGTATTTGTTTTCTCTTGGGTATGAACTAATAAGAATTGAGTGATAGAGAAGCAAATCAATAAAAGGGAGAGATTATCAGGTAGAACCTAGTAAAGCATAAGGGCTATAGGGAGGAGGATTATACAGGGCTAACTGTAGGCTAAAAGGATTTTGAGAGCTGGGTAAGAGGAACAGAATTCCCCCCTCACCTCCTCCTTACCTCCTTTTTTGCTAGGAAATAGGATGGTTAACAACACAGGATAAAAGGGAAAATTGTAAGTTTATTGTTATATAAATATAACATTGTCACTTATGTTATTAGGTACGGAAAGGTTGTATATATTAAGGTTCACACATTAGAAGTGTAGCATACATTTTCTAAGTGTATTTTGTATAATCTAGTTTGAGTAAATATCAAAGGAAAAACATTCAGTCTCCTGGTCTGTGATTTATACCATAACTTAATTGTAATCGTGTCACATGACACATGCATCCATGGCTAAGCATACTGTTTTTATAGAAAAAAATGATAGACATAATGTAAATAAATATATCTATCTATTTCAGAGATTTCTCTCCTGACTTCCACATAAAAAGGGTGGGGGGAATAAGGACATCAAGCAATAACAGATTAAAATGCATAAAATTAATCTTCATTACACGAACAAGAACCAGTTGAAAGCAGCTACTGAAATCATTAGGCTCCTTCCTAAAGTAAAATAAGTATTTAATATAGTTTCTGGTAATATTACACTATTACACTACTTTTCCGGTAATATTACACTATTAACCAGAGCATACAGAACATTTGCTAGACCAATTCTTGAATACAGCTCATCTGTCTGGAACCCACACTGCATATCGGACATTAATACAATTGAGCGTGTCCAGAGATACTTTATGAGAAGTGTCCTCCACTCCTCTGCTCGCAACAGAATACCTTACGCCACCAGACTTGAAATTCTGGGCTTAGAAAACTTAGAACTACGTCGCCTTCGGCATGACCTAAGCGTAGTTCATAAAATTATCTGCTACAATGTCCTACCTGTCAACGACTACTTCAGCTTCAACCACAACAATACACGAGCACACAACAGATACAAACTCAAAGTGAACCGCTCCAAACTCGATTGCAGAAAATACGATTTCAGCAACAGAGTGGTTAATGCCTGGAACTCACTACCTGACTCTGTGGTTACATCCACAAATCCCCAAAATTTTAATCTTAAACTGTCTACAGTTGACCTCACCCCATTCCTAAGAGGTCTCTAAGGGGCATGCATAAGCACACCAGCATGCCTACCGTCCCTGTCCAAATGTTCCCTTTTATTTGTACCCATCTTATGTATTCAAATAATGTTATACTTATGTATATTATCAAATACATACTTGACAAAATAAAATAAATAAATAAAATAAATAGCAAATTAATTTCAGTTCTGTTCCAGCACTTGAAAATATATGTATTGGTGGGCGGTGGGGGGTGGGGAGAGCTGTCTAGTTCAGGAGGCTTTCAGCCATTCCATGAAGATGATTAAGGACGAAGCAACATCAGCTTCCCTAGGAAAACTGAGCTCAGCTACCAAAAAAAGCCCTTCCATTGTCTGTTCATTGGATGCTCAAAGCCAAACCAGAGTTGGCCCAACACATTTTGCTGCCTTAAGCAGAGAAGACAACCCCCTCCCCCAAGGCCACTAAAACCATTTCCTCTGAGCCTGGCAATAAGAATTAAAATCTAGTAGCTGTAGGAGTAACTACAAAACCAGGAGCCCTGGTGGCACAGTGGTTAGAATGCAGTATTTGCAGCAAACTCTGCCCACAGCCAGGAGTTCGATCCTGACGGGGCTCAAAGTTGACTCAGCCTTTCATCCTTCTGAAGTCAGATTGTTGGGGACAATATGCTGACTCTGTTAACTACTTAGAGAGGGCTTTAAAGCACTGTAAAGCGGTATATAAGTCTAAGCGCTATTGCTAAAACTACTGACAATTTGCAGCCTTTTGCAACTGACATTAGGATTCCGAGAAGAGATTCACAGCATCATTGATTCTGATTGCTGGAGTGAAATGTCACAACAACTTATAAAAGTGAGGCACTTGACCTTGAATCAGCATTCCTCTTCATTTTAGCCATTTCATCTGCTTTGATGCAAATGTCTTCGGCATGTACACAAGAGCAGCTATGCACTTCAAGGCAACCTGTAAGTGGGGTCCTGCTTTGCTCTGCGGAACTGCATTGAAAGGGGAGCTCATTGAAAACTCAGTTAAAGGAAAGCAGCCTTTTGATGCTTCACCCAGGCCAAACTGATATATTCTCAGCTGCTTCTTGATTATTCACTGGGGCTGTTCCATTTCCCTTTCTCGAAGAATAATGAATTATTGCTAAAGATATGAGGCTAATACAGGATACATGCCCAGAATCACTGTTCAGAGGTATTTTACAAAAGTAAAGAAAAAGGAGAAGAAGAATTGGGAACTGGTCTACCTCAGCAAAATCTCAGTTTCTTCATATATTAAAGCCTCTCATTCCATCTTTGATCACAGCCACTTTGAAACCTCAGCTATAGTGGTGAAGGAATATCAAATAGTGAAGAAACAGAGGCATCCAATGTTTTAGGATATGTTATACGCAGTGTAGATTAAATATACTCCCAGCCTACTGATATTTTGTGCTAATCAACAAAGTGCTGAGCAGATGGCATCCTTGATGGCATTATTTGTGAATCTTTCCTTTTAGATAAGTACATTCTTCATGAGTTTTGACAAAACCTTTCAAAGTAACCAGCAGCATCATGATGTCATCTGACTGTTGTGAAAATAAATTTAGGGGAATGAGAAGATCCTAAAGCAGAGTAGTTTAAATGTAATCTCTGTAAGTTCCAAATAGATGTTAAGTTTGACTATGGAACTGTAAAACCTGAATACATTTTGAATAGCTTGCTTTCCCATTAAAATTCTAAATGCTACGATTTTAAGCTCACAGCAACCTCTGAAGTAGGTCAGACTTCAAATGAAGTGATGGCTGAGATTCCAAGAACCAAACTAAAGAGCAGCTAAACTTGAAGTGCCAGGACTATTTGTCTGCAGTGGTTGTGAGTGTATGTGTACCTATATGTGAGGTATGTGAGAGAGAGAATATGTTACACAGTACATGATTACTATCATATAGGGAACTGGACAGGAGATATTTTTGTTTGGGTCCTATGGAATTCCTTAAACTGATACCTTCCTAACATGTTAAAACTCAACGGAGCTGCGGTGGCACAGTGGTTAGAATGCAGTACTGCAGGTTATTCTGCTGACTGCCGGCTGACTGCAATTTGGCAGATTGAATCTCACCAGGCTCAAGGTTAACTCAGCTTTCCATTCTTCCAAGGTCAGTAAAATGAGGACCCAGATTGTTGGAGGCAATAGGCTGACCCTGTAAACTGCTTAGAGAGGGCTGTAAAAGCACTGTGAAGCGGTACATAAGTCTAAGTGCTATTGCTAAGTGCTATCACAAGGCAAAATGAGGGAAGAGAAAAATCATGGGCACTCAGCAATCAGTACAGATAGTCCTCGGCTTACAACCACAATTGAGCCCAAAAATTTATATTGCTAAGCGAGACATTTGTTAAGTGAGTTTTGCCCTATTTTACGACTTTTCTTGCCACAACTGTTAAGTGAATCAATGCAGTGCTTAGGTTAGTAACATGTTTGTTAAGTGAATCAGGCTTCCCCATTGACTTTGCTTGTCAGAAAGTTGCAAAAGGGGATCACATGGCCCCAGGACACTGTGACCATCATAAATATGAGCCAGTTGCCAAGTGTCTGAATTTTGATCACATGGCCATGGGGATGCTGAAACGATCGTATGAAAAACGGTCATAAGTCACTTTTTTTCAGTGCCGTTGTAACTTTGAATGGTCACTAAATGAACTGTTGTAAGTTGAAGACTACCTGTATCTGCTTCCAAGGTTGCTATACCTCTGCTTTAAACACAGGGGGAACCCAACACTGTGATTAGTGGATATGCATAATATTGTTGAAGAAATCACAAGATATTTTCAAAGCCATCTTATTAAGACATACTTCCCCAAACAGCATTAAATCATGAAAAGAAAAGGGCATTTCAGTCACTTGAGCTTTGCTGGGATCAGTCTTCCTTGTAAAAGAAAACCCAAAATATTCCCTCAGGGTCTTCTCCTAAATTGGTTGTCTAAAGGAAGGATTCATCCAGAGGTACCCAAGTCAGCTGATCCAACTCAACTGCTCTCTTTCTTAGACAGATCTGCATTATGAAATTCGAAACCTAATTGCTTTCTTTTGAGCGGCAAAACTCGAGATGGCTCTTCCCTGAGCTAAGCAGGCCCGTCCGTCTCTCTCAAGGTTTCTTCTGGATATTCCGAGAATAATGCCTGCTATTTCTATAGTGCTGAGAAGTGCAAGAAAGGGAGGGGAAGTTGGTATAAAGATAGTGGGGGGGGGCATATGGGCCTCAGTGTGTCGTGCTCTCTTTCTTCCAGAAAATCAGACTGTCTGCCCAGCAAAGGGGGGGGGGGTTTAAGAGGCTCTTTTTTTTTTTTTTTGACAAATTGAGTTTGAATCCAACAGATGAAAGCAGTCATATATTTCCTTTGAGATGCTTAATGTTACACGTTTGTCATTCAAACAGTACAGGCTCAGCATCCTTAACCCACCAAAGCTTGAAATGTGTGTGTGTGTTTGTGTGTGTGTGTTTTCCTCCCAAGAGAAAGAATGGTTTTTGAAATGAAGTTGAAAATTATACATTTCTTTGTGTAATTTTTTTTAACCTGTGTATCTTAGTGTGTGTGGGGGGGGGAAAGGACCCCCCAAAAAATCTCAGCAGTCTCTCCTCTTTGCTTTATGTGTTGTTGTTTTTTTGCAAAGGTCAACGGAAGAGGTGGCTTGAATCCATTTTGTCCATTTCTTCTAACTTGGATCACATGACCCCAGCATGCTGTAACTATTGTAAATACATGCTGGTTGCCAAGTGTCTGAGTTTTGATCACATGACTGTGGGGGATGTTGTGATGGTTTGTAAGTGTGAGCACTGATCGTAAGTCACTTTTTTCAATGCTGTTGTAACTCTGAACAGTCACTAAACAAATGGTTGTAAGTTGAGAACTGCCTGTATTTATTTTACATGTAGAAAATAAAAGGATTCTAAAACCACTTGTAAACTTGCTTTATTACAGTATAATCTGTATACTGATTATTTGTTGCACAGCAGAAAAAGACGGCGAGCCCCAGTAATGCATGTGATTAGATAATTTAAGGAAGAAAAAAAATTAAAGCAACCAGACCATTTCTGCCACATTACTTTTGATGGTGAAAAAAAAAATGCCACATTGTTCACAGAAGAGAGGAGGAGTCTTTGTTCTGCTTTCATCTCAGTGGAACACCAGATTCTGGTCTTGTGTTTTTTAATTACGTAGTATGCTCTGCTACGCATTGTTGTTACGATGCTCAGCTTGATGTTCCCAGATGAGTTGCTATTAGACAACTGTCAGCATTGCAATGCCTGCCAAAATTATGCAGCCTCAACAAAGCCACAGAACTATGCTTGAGGAGTTCATTCTAGTGCTCTTCAGTCCTCTCAAAGAGATGTTTGGGCCCTAGAAAGTTTGCCAAACAACAACAAGAAGTCTAGCATATGTGATTTGGAGACTAGCATTACTTTAATAATATTTAGACACTAACATTGTTAGTGATAATCGGAGCTTAAATCAGGCTTATTTGAGTAACATCATGAGTCATTTTCTGCTATCTACAAAGTGTCCAAAAGAAGAGAAGAGGATCAATATCAAGCCAGAGTCCTTTGGTTCACATTTTTTGATTCCTCCCAACAACATTAGAAAGACGGAAAGATGAAAGCAGGGTTGTTCCATCAAAGCTGCAAGCATCATACTATTATGACCAGATATTTGTTTTATTTTACATCGTCTCATAATGGAACAACTAACTAATGGCAAGAAACTGTTTACCACATTTATAGGTCACAGTGTGGCTTTTGATTTTATACAACATTCCACAACATTTTGTGGAAGAAACTGGCCAACTTAAATATGGCATCCAGACTCTTACTTTTTATTTAAGGCCCTCCACTCAAACATCCATTTGAAAGTCCATACAAGTATAAATGGTTCTCTAAGAGTTTACCTGCCCATAATAGTGTTAGACAGAGTAGTGTTTTAGCACCAGGGCTTTTTAAACCTTATGTTAGTTATATTTCAGGATTCTTGTATGCTTCAGACACTCATATGCCAAATATTTGTGATGAACTTGTTTACATCCTTTTATATCTTGATGATATGGCACACTCTCAAAATAGGTCTTAAGACGACTGTTATGAAAGCTAAATACCTACTGTGCTCTTAATTTTTTAAACATCAATACAACCAAATCTAAAGTGATGGTATTTAGCAAAAGGAATATGAAATATAACTGGCAGATAAATGGGGAGTCTATTGAACAAGTGAATTATTTTACTTATTTTGGAGTGGTCTTTACTAACACAGGTTTATGGGTAAATCATTTTAAAAGAAGCTCAAGAAGTACTAAAAGATTATATAAACTATTTAATTATAATGAACCTTTACACTATACTAAAAGTATTCAGTGCAAAAACAGTTCCAGTGCTGACTTATGGTGCAGAATTGTGAGACCTTACAAAAGCTACCTAATTTCAACATGTTCAGACTTTTTTTTTTTTTTACAAATGTTTACAAATACTGGATACTGATAATAAGCCATCAGCCCCTGCAGTCAGAGCAGAAACAGGTATACATTCTATACATAGCCAATCAATAATTAAAGTTTTCACATACTGGCAGAAGATCCATTTAATGGACCTTAGTAGCCTACCCAAAATATTTTTACCAGAACAGATAAGTATGGTTCAGACCAATTCATGGCTAAGTCAACTTATCAAAGTTATTTCTCAGCATGGGTTTTTCCATCCAGTATTTACTCTCAACTGCCTCCTAGGCAAGGGAAATATTTAAAGAGAGAATCCTAGACATCAGTGCTCAAACTGAGACGAGCTTATTGCCAAAAGGAAAAAAAAATATCTTTACTTGGTTGTCTAAGAACAAAACTATTTTTTCAATTTGAAAAATACCTGGCAATGAGTTTGACACAAATCTCAAGAAGGGCTTGCTCTAGTCCAAAATTTGAGCTGTTGGATTCCATGGCCAAATATGGGCATTTCTACCACCTGCCATATCATGAGAGGAAGTTTATATGTGGTGATATTGCTCATGTTTTGTAAAATTGTCAACTACATGGCCTCCTTAGACTTAGATACTTTAGCATCCCTACTTGAAAGACCAGCCCACTGGGATCTGAATCACAGATTTTCCTATTTTCCTCTTGGACTCTAATGTGTACACAGTGAGCAGATTTGCTAAATTTATAGTTAAGGCAGTTGAGCTAAAAACCCATTACATCGAATAGATCGGGCTATCTTGTAAAGATGTTATATTTATCTGAATGTTGATTCTTTGTATTTACCACATATTTATTTTATTTCTGTATTTTATTTATTTTACCCCACAGTTAGACATAAGACAAATGAATAAACTATCTAGTGTCTACCTTTATGGCACAAACCCTATCCCTTTTGTACATGTGGCATGTTGACCCATGCATGCATAAAATAGATGGAATTATAGCAGAGCTCTTCTTCCATCATTTGGACAAAAGCAGCAAGCTTATGAGGACGCCCCTAACTTATTCTCTCCAAACATAATATTCCAGGCAGTAGCCGTCTCACCTGCATTATTGAGAGCTCCAGAACAGTCTATCAGCTCATAATGGGCTCCCTTGGAACTCATAGAAAACCAGACTGAGTTTGGGCACATGGTTAAAACTGCCGGACTAGTCAACCCTCACCCCCTCTCTAGTCCAGATTAAGAAATATAATTAGTTGCTACAGTATTTTCTTATTGGGAAGGAAGAGGTACAAGGCAGGGGAATCCACCCTTAGCATGGCCTGTGCATTATAAATAAGAACAGCTTTGTTCATCAGTTCTGTGCCTGGGACAGGCGAGAGAATGCCAGAGGGGACAGCAAATTCCTTATAATACCAAAAATGTATATGTGTTAATCATCATCAGATTTTCTCTGGGACTGGATTATTTACACTCGGCTGCTCAGGGCTGCATCTACACTGTTTTGTTGTATTTGCATTATTTACCGTAATATTATATAATTTTCCAATTAAGCTTTATGCTTCTTTGGCTCGTTCGATAGAAAACAGAAAATAAATTATTATTGTAAGTGATATAAACATGTGATAAACAGTATGAATCAGAAATGTAGCTTGGAAACTGCTTGGAGATCACCTCAAAAGATGCCAACTTTTGCCTTGTTTATTTTGTTTATTCATCACATTTCTACATCACACATCTCAACTAAGTGACTCTTTATGCCAGAGGAACACAACTCAATACATTAGGATTGGAAGGTGTTTCCAAAAGCTTCGGACAGAATGTATCAACATTCGCAGTTATCTTGTACAAAAAGGACAAGAAGAATTGGAGATGAAAATATTAAGGAGTAGGGAAACCACAAAGCTGACAGATTTGTCCATCTACAGTATTCTTCCTTCTTCCCTTCCTTCCTTCCTTCCTTCCTTCCTTCCTTCCTTCCTTCCTTCCTCCTTCCTTCCTTCCTTCCTTCCCTCTTTCTAACCACCCTTCCACCCCCCCTTCCCTCCTTCCTTCTTTCCTTCCTTCTTCCCTTCCTTCCTTCCTTCCTTCCTTCCTTCCTTCCTTCCTTCCTTCCTTCCTTCCTTCCTTCCTTCCTTCCTTCCTTCCTTCCTTCCACCAGATACAAAATTAAGGTTTTAAAAGGACTTAGAAAATCAAGCTGCTGGTGATGAGCCATGGTGGCGCAGTGGTTAGAGTGCAGTACTGCAGGCTACTTCTGCTGACTGCCGGCTGCCTGTAATTTGGCAGTTCAAATCTCACCAGGCTCAAGGTTGACTCAGCCTTCCATCCTTCCGAGGTGGGTAAAATGAGGACCCAGATTGTTGGGGGCAATATGCTGACTCTGTAAACCGCTTAGAGGACTGTAAAGCACTGTAAAGCGGTATATAAGTCTAAGTGCTATTGCTATTGCTATTCTAGAAGAGGCATAAAACTGACTTTTTCTATTCAGAGAAAGAATGCAATGTCCAAGATTGCCCTTAAAAGGGTCATCACAATTGTGAAAGTTCTTGAATGGACAATGAAATCATACATGGGAATAAATACAGATAGAGTATGCACTACAACAGCTGCTTTTTAATTTTTCCCCCCTTGATAAGCTAATAATCTAGACCACCTCCATTTGTCCACATATCACAAGGGCCTACACAACGAAGCACCTTCCAGCCACCTAGTGAAGGCCAACCAGGGTCCTCTGACCCAAGAATTTACATCTCACTTAGGTGTGACTTCAGTGTTTCAATGAAATAGCCAGCTAGCTTTAACCAAGAGCAAGTTGAGCTAAAGTTTATGCCTATTAATCCCAGTACGCTCTGTTTGTTTAGCTGTGTGACAACTTAATTAAAGCAGATCAATGGCAGGAGATTTTCTCCCCTTTAACCTTGATCCCTAACACAATCCTGAAGAGGCAGCATGCAGGGGGTAGATGAATACAACTTGGAACGAAAGCCAAACAGCCAAAGGCATACACACTCAAAATCCAAGCTTAGCAATACAAACTGTATGTCAACATTCCTGAATGAAGGGTGAGGGAAAGGATACCAAATGTTCTCTGGAGAAAGCTGGAGATAGAAGAGAAGGGAACGTCACAAATTCCTCTGCTCCATCAAAACTACAGCAACAATACTATGGCCTCACTTTGGATAGCTGTGCATTGTTACAAAATTGAACCCTTCTTTCACTTGTCCCTGGGCTAAGAAACATTCCCTTCCAGAATGGGCCTGGAGGCACATTACAGGTCCCTTTTAGCAAGAAAGTTGTTCAGAGTTAAAAGATGGTCTACCAAGGTGAGAAGGTGAAGTTTTTCAGAACATAAAACTAATCACTGTGAACATCCTGGAGTTGTTAGAGGCTCAGAGGCAGTTTCTGATTTCAGCATTGGCAACCCTAATTTCTCTCCTGGGCTTGCTATGTAAATAGCCATCAAATGTGCTCTGTAACTTCTCTGCTTTTATGCTATACCTTTTACCAGTTAAAAAAAAAAACCTACCAACTTTTTTTTTGCCTCTGCTTCCGACAGCAGCTTAGAGCCTTAAGAGTAATATTGGATAGCACAGGCATGATTTCAATCAGAGAGTGGGTCAAGAAGGCCACACCCAGGGGAGCCAACTCTGCTTACTCTACCATTTATCTTAGCTGCTGCAAACAGCTCGGGGATGTAGCAACCCCCTTTATGCATCTATCACTCACACTCTTGAGCCATTTGGCCAGTTTTAGCAATTCTGAAGCAGGGGAGGGAGAGGCTGTTCTTTAGAGAAGGACTGCACAGAATAAACAGTAGCAATGCTGACTAAATACTGGAGCTGAAATACATCTGTGCTCGTGTTTCTGGACCGAGATTTCATATAATTTGTGGGAAAAGGAGAAATTTCTCTAATTCAATAGGCGCCATCTGAAACTCCTAGGAGCGACTTCAAGGGCCCTCCTAAAACTGCTGCTGAATCACTTAATTTTACAGATGGGGTGGGTGGAATAGATACTTGAGGAGTGATCACATTAAATGGATTTAATTCACTTGACTTCTAAATTAATCCCAATGTAGTTCTTTGTCATTGTGCTGCCCACTTCTTAGAGGGCAGCCCATGAGATGCTACTCAGAGGTAAACTTCAGCTCTTGGATGAAACAAGGTTATGCAAATCTATAAAAATAAAGGGGAATAAATTAAGGCCCTCTATCATTTATAGATGACCAAGTCATGTACAAGGAAACAACCACCATAAATTGTGTCAAGGATGTTTTTTTTAAAAAAAAATAATAATAATCAGATTTTTACAATGACCACTTGGGTTTTTTTTTTCATTGCTATTTAGACAACATATACGTAGATGCAATAATGTAATGCTCTGCCATATAAGCTATTCTCTATTTATGAGGTGTAGAATTTTTATTCCACAACAATCCCAACCCTAAACTAACAAGCAATAGAGTTCAACTTTCTTCCACTTGCTTGTATCAACTAGATGTTGGGTGCTGTTCTACTTCTACTTAGTCCCCATATTAAAGAATCAGGAGGAAGAGGTGGCTCTACAACAGGGGTGTTAAACTCGCGTCATCACGGCAGTGTCACGTGACATATCGGGACTGTTTTCCCCCTTCGCTAAACCGGGCAGGGGCGGAGCCAGCACGTGACGCATCCGGCCCGCGGGCCGCAAGTTTGACACCCCTGCTCTACAAGATTTTTTTTCTTCCTTCAACAAGGGAATGGAACACTGGATCAGCCCTTTGCTTCTCATAGTTGGTAGCGAGATGATACTTACAAGCAGGAGACAGAGTGATAATCCTCTCTGGCCACTGTTCCTTTCAAACAATGTTTGGAGACACGCCACCTCTAGCTCCTTGTTAAACCTGGCCTTCATGAACTATCCCAGGAGTCATTGCTGAGAGTCCCTTGAGACTGCACAGGGATAAAAAATCTGAATGAATGGATGGATGAATAAATCTCCCTTCAAAGGCATCCAGGTTAGTAAGCATTACAACATACCAGGTCTTGTAGTAATGATTTTTGCAGTCCAGGACTGATATTCAAGGACCCCTAAGTTCATGGATCTCCCTGGGTCCCTTTTTAAAAAGTGGCTGTCTTTCAGATCTCTGCCACTGAACTCACCTGGAGGAGGGGTTTTGGCCAGTTGTTCTAGAATATTTGCTAGATATTCTAGAATATCCTTTCTTGTGGCTTCACTTTGCTTTAATTTTTCTGATTCTTTTTGGACAAAAATTGCCTTACAGAAAAAGAAATCCCTGACCCATAGCAAAGGCAGAGAAAATGAATTCAGTTTCTTTGCAGTTTCCATATTATAATATCATTAGGACACCTTTCACTCCTTTATTGTCTAATGGCCCAACCAATTTCCTGGCTGGTTTTTGGCTTTGATGATTGATATTTATATTTTGATTGTGCCCTTTTTACTTTTGGTTACATGCTCCTCAATTCTGCATTCCTTACTTTTTCATCTTGCACTTTTTCTCCCAGTTTGTGCTCTATTTTGTTCTCCAACTTTATCTTTTACAGCTTCCTGAGACATAAAGTAAAGGTAAAGGTTTTCCCTATCCAGTCATGTTTGACTCTAGGGGGCGATGGTCATCTTGCTTAGCCCAGAAAGCCAGCATTATCTGAAGACATTTTCCATGGTCATGTGGCCAGCATGACTATATACATGATATATGTATTTAGAGATACATCTGGCGGGACCCAGAAGAAAGGCCTTCTCTGTGGTGGCTCCCTCTCTCTGGAACATCATCCTTCTAGCGATTAGATTGCCCCCCCACCCTAACACTCTTTTGGAAGACCCTAAAGACGTGTTTCTGACAGCGGGCCCGGGGAACCCAGAGAGAGATGGAGCCCATTAAATGGCTGGTATGAATGTGTATTGTTGCTGGTGTGGGGGTTATTATTATTATTTTTTGTTATTTTTATTTCTTTTATATTGTGTTTTTTATGTCCTTGTAAGCCGCCTTGAGTTGCCATGTGTGAGTAGGCATCAATATAAATTTTCTAAATAAATAAATAAATATGCCAAAGGTGCATGGAACAGTTACCTTCCCAACAAAGTGCTATCTATTTATCTACTCTCATTTGCATGCTTTCATACTGCTAGGTTGGCAGGAGCTGGGGCAGAAAGGGGAGCTCACCCCATCGTGCAGTGCTCAGATCTTGTACCTGAGCTGTCAACTTTCAAGCTGACAACTCATTAACTGCTCACACCCCCTTTGAGAGACCTACTGGTGTCTTTTTGATTATGGTAATTCTTTCTCACATTTTGGGAAAGACTTTTGTTGAACTTGAATTACTATGATTTTAAATATTCTCTGGGCATTATGAAATGGTTTGTCCCTCTTGATTTTTCTTTTTGGTATCTTTTTCACCAATCCTTCACTTTTTTAGACATTTCCCTTTACAGTAAAAAGCTGGCCATTTCTCGTTTGTATATTTCACAATATTTACATCTTGCATGAGATCATGATCACTATTTAGGATTAAACTAGGCTTGCCTCTCCTTTGGCCAATTCCAGGACTCATTCTCCTAAGGTCCTCCTATAAGCCTGTAGCCATCCAATATTCTTTGGCTTCTGATTGAGATCTTCCTTTGCATCTTAGCTATTTGAGCATTAGCATGAGCAATATCATTATCCCAGATGCAAGGAGAGTCATTCCATTCATGTTTCCACAACCTGAAAATGGTGGTTGGAGCCCACTTACTCTTCTCATCATCCAGTCTGAAAGCAACTCCTGTTCTTAATCATTCTTCTCAGTTGGAGTGATTGATAGTGACAGAGTAGAATTGGGGGGTTTAAATGATTTACTCTCAAACCTTTGCATTTCACCGTTAGAGGCACCGGCATGCCAAAACATTGGAAAGGGTTGACAGATTCAGATCAGCATGGTTGCCTACTTTTTTTCAAATTGATTGTTACCATCACAACCCAATTATTTCTCAGATATCCCCTTTTCATCTAGTTAAAGCTGGGCACTTAGTTGGAACAAGTAAATTTCCATTTTGTTGCACCAGTTATTATTCCAATCTGGTCACACGGTACTTTGCAAATAAGTTCATTCAACAAGCCATATTAAGGATTATTAAGGTTTATGTACAGAGAATATAAATAAATCCTTAATTTTCAACACATTTACAAAGAAGTTCCTTGATGCCGGCTGTGAAGCGGGAGGTGACTGTGGATTAGGAGTCGATTCACTGTATCGGTGCATGGCGGTTGCGTGTACTTCACTTCGGCATTGGAAGCATCGCACCTTCGCTGTGCATTTGTCGGTCGTGTGATCCTTGCAATCACAGCATTTGAGGCAGATTCTGTGTTCCCTGAGTAGAGCAACTCTGTCTTTTAAAGTCTTGCTTCGGAAGCCTTGATGCCGGCTGTGAAGCGGGAGGTGACTGTGGATTAGGAGTCGATTCACTGTATCGGTGCATGGCGGTTGCGTGTACTTCACTTCGGCATTGGAAGCATCGCACCTTCGCTGTGCATTTGTCGGTCGTGTGATCCTTGCAATCACAGCATTTGAGGCAGATTCTGTGTTCCCTGAGTAGAGCAACTCTGTCTTTTAAAGTCTTGCTTCGGAAGTCTCTGCAGTTATTCAGAGTGTGGAGTCCGTGTAATGGACATTCTAGATGGTTGCGCGTTGACCGAGAGGAGCTTTGTGATGTGCGAGGGGATTGTTCGGCACGGCTCCTTAAGGGACCTGGTGCTGTGCGTGGTGATTGTTCGGCGTGGATGC
>QLTV01002419.1:11262184-11280900 GCA_003457575.1 Thermophis baileyi | reverse complement strand
TAAAAGTTCTGGGCACTGCTATTAATCCTTTTTTACTGTTCTGAATCAAGCGTCGATTGGTTGTGCTATCATCAGGCAGCTTAACAAGACGCAATGGTCCATTCAATCAGATTATATTTTATTCTTCAGGCATCCTCTGACAACACTCACGGTTATGTAGAAGTTCTTCTGAATCTACAGTCATACTCTGGAACCATCACGAATATTGTAAAAAAGGATTAACGCTCCCATCTCCTTCTTCAGGCATGCTTTCCCGGTATATAGCTTGAAAGTGACTTCCTTTGGGATACCGTACTTCAATTACTCCTGCCCCCCCAGGCATACTTCAATGACCAATGAGAGTACACAGTTATGATCACATGCCATGGACTACATGGCATGGACTACATTCCCCAGAATGCTATGTCTTAAAGAGACAGTTCTTAATTCTAGGCTAAACCCTTGATAAGCCAGCACAATGCTGAATTTTCAAGCTAGTTCACAATTAAAAAAAAGATGCGTTAACAAAACAGAGGTGTGAAGGCATTGTAGGTCTTAATTTCATTTTAAAAAATGGAAGTCTGTATTAGAGAAAGATTATTATTAAAAAAAATACTGCAGGATCTTAAGATTTCATGAATTTGAAATACGAACAGTAAACATCCATTTAGACTACATATAGCTTACAGGACAGTGGTGGGATTCAAAAAATTTTACTACCGGTTCTGTGAGCATGGCTTGGTGGGCATTGCAGGGGAAGGATACTTTAAAATCTCCATTCCCACCCCACTCCAGGGGAAGGTTACTGCAAAATCCCCATTTCCTCCTGATCAGCTGGGACTCGGGAGGCAGAGAATTACTACCGGTTCTGTGGGCGTGGCTTGGTGGGTGTGGTGTGGCTTGGTGGGTGTGATTGGTGGCTACCGCAGGGGAAGGATACTGTAAAATCTCCATTCCCTCCCCACTCCAGGGGAAGGTTACTGCAAAATCCCCATTTCCTCCCGATCAGCTGGGACTCGGGAGGCAGAGAATAGATGGGGGCGGAGCCAGTCAGAGGTGGTATTTACCGGTTCTCCGAACTACTCAAAATTTCCGCTACCGGTTCTCCAGAACTGGTCAGAACCTGCTGAAACCCACCTCTGTTACAGGATTGCAGTATAAATATACACTTATGTGTTTGTATCATTTTGTTATAATTATGTTTATGCAACCTTCATAGCTTTATAATTTAACTTTCCTTTGGGATGATACATAATATCTTTCTTTCCAATTTTTTCCCATGACAACTCTTTCAAAGCAATACTACACTTGATCTTAGCCAAAAGGCTCAGAAGAAATAGTAACTTTTCCCATCTAGAACTGAATTCTGGAGAGATAAAAGAGAAAGAGCTCACATACCTGAAAGTGAAACAGAGAATCAACAAGAACTCTGTCTGTCCATCCATCCATCCATCCATCCATCCAATCTATATAGCCTCCCATCTCACAGCTAGTGACTCTGGGTAAGATGTAACAAAAATTATCTATCTATCTATCTATCTATCTATCTATCTATCTATCTATCTATCTATCTATCTATCTATCTATCTATCTATCTATCTATCTATCTATCTATCTATCTATCTATCTATCTAATACAGGGGTGTCAAACTGGCGGCCCGCAGAACGGATGTGTCACGCGCTGGCCACGCCCACCCTCGGTTTAGCGAAGGGGAAAAAGTTGTGATATGCCACATGACGACATGTCATCACGAGTTTGACACCCCTGATCCAATACATCATACTTTCCCAATGACAATATTTGAGCAATATTTAATCCACAAGGCAAAATTTAATCAATTCAAATTTATTTTGAATGTCTTTATTTAGGGTTTCCTGTTTTCAATATTGTAATAGAGAGCACAATGGAGTTTAAGCTAAGTATCTTTATAGTATAATCAATTTGATGGGAGGAATAAATATATGATTAAATGTTTCCATTGAAAAGAATTGACATCCATGGCAGGGATGGAGGAAATAACAAAATGTGCACAGTGACATCATGATGCGAACTCCTCCCCTTTTGCATTACAATGTCACACATATGTCATGACACATCATATCATTGTTGAAAGCAGTCTGATGAAAAGACTACATAACATAGTACTTTGAGTTGGAAATGAATACATTTTTCATTGTTTTTCATTTTCCTTTTGTTAAATATTAGAGATTGCACACAAAATTTCATATACTTTTGTTTCATATACTTTTACTTAAGGACCTATCTAATGCATTTTTGTGGAATTATAATATGACACACCTATTGAGCAATGCCAACTGCAGTGCAAATTTCTAAAATAAGATGACTAATGTACAAGTTCAAGGCATGAAACAGAGTTAAGTTTATGTAACTAACCTGACTGAACAAAGGTCTCATCTGTTCCTAATTTAAATGTGGAATGATAATTGGTTTTCTGTACTATAACCAAAGTATAATCATTTGTAGACTATTGTATGCTGCTAATGAGCGTAGAATTTAATTACTTTTCTGCTGATATCATTTTTCCATAATTTCAGTTGGCATTCTCATGTAAGATTTAAACACAAAGGTCCTCACATTTTCTAACTTTCTATAGTACCTAAATTTGCAGCATTCATTATTCTAATGGATATATGTGTGCTCTACTGAGATGATAGTAAATATATGCTTAGGAATGTCTGAAAGGCACAGTCAAAAACTCAAGATGGCAGCCACCAGAAATAGAAACTACACTTGTTTTTTATGTGCATCATACACATCGTGTGTGATGCCATAACCCATGGATACCCTGCATATGCCGGGTTAATATTTTGCAAGATATCTAGGCCAGGGGTGAAATGCTACCGGTTTGGCCCGGTCTGGGCATACTGATAGCGTCGTCATCCGGTGGTTTGGAGAATCGGTAGCGGTGGCAGCGCGAGGCTCCGCCCACCCGCCTGGATGTCGCCATTTTCTTTTTTTAACCCTCTACGCATGCGCAAAGCATTCTGTGCATGCGCAGAGGGAGAAAAGGCGCGAGCGGAGCATGGGTGAAAAAGTGCGCATGCGCGCGGACTTCCGAACCAGTAGGGAAGGTAAGTAGATTTCACCGCTGATCTAGGCATTGCCCTAACTAATTAATGGCCAATAGAAAAATTTATTTCTTGGAGGGATCTTCACAGAGAAAGCTGAATTCAGATGCACATGGATTGCTGAAAAGATTAATGCCCTTAACCTTTTATGTAGCTTTTTGTTCTTCCAGAGTCCCTCGGGAGTTGGGCGGCATAGAAATCTATCAAATAAATAAATCAGTACTGTGAACATAGCATTAGTGAAATTTAACTTCAACTGTTTCCTTTTGGAGAAGGTATACAGGTAGTCCTCGTGCTGTTACAACAGCACTGAAAAAAGTGACTTATGACCATTTTTCACACTTATGAACATTGCAGCGTCCCTATGGTCACACGATCAAAATTCAAACACTTGGCAACTGATTTACGACAATTGTCGTGTCTCAAGGCCCTGTGGTCCCCTTTGGTGACCTCCTGACAAGCAAAGTGAATGGGGAAGCCACAGTCACTTAACAATGTTACTAACTTAACAAATGCAGTGACTCACTTACCAACTGTGGCAAGAAAGGTTGTAAAATGGGACAAAACTCATTTATCAAATGTCTCATTTAGCAACAGAAATCTTGGGCTCAAGTGTGGTTGTAAGTCGAGGACTAGGTATAATGATAAAAGTTTTATAGCTAAAGAAGGACACAGAAATAAAAAAAAAGCCATGGAATAAATTAAAGAGAAGCGCGGGGGGGGGGAGAAATGCAGTCCAATATTTTGCAGTCAAATGATGAAAACCAAGTGAGAGAAAGAATGGTCTATGCAACATGGCAGGATACAGTGATATTAAACAGCAAAGGGAGAGTTATATTTCCCAGAATAAGATTTTTTTTAAAAAAAACTTTTTAGTTTTGCAAAAAAAAAGGGGGGGCATTTTTTTAAAAGTTAGCATTAGGAAAAATGTTTTAAAAATGAGAATAAAGGAAACATATTGACATGCAGAACTTTATTTGCTTAAAAGATAAACACTGATGTCAGCATTCAATATTCACAAATCTAGTAACTTGATTTTTTTATTATATATGCTGCATACAGTATATGCCATTGTTCAAATTGGGCAGCTATGTAAATAAATTATTCCCTCCCTATACATGAAAATCATCCCTGTCTGTTTTCTTATAGGAAAAAAAAATCAAGAGATTCTCATTCAAGACTGTTCAACTAAATACATACAAAGATTCCATTAAATATGATAAGAGGTTAAATAAAAGCAATTATTGTATTGTATCTTCACTACTACATTTGATATGGTCAAACTCCAGTTCAATTCTCCACTCAAGGTATATTTCTTTTTCTTGGGATTTATTCCCTGGTATTATATTCAGATTCCATCATCTTTTATACGTCTCCGTATAAATCTGTAGATTTGTATAAATCTGTAGATTTGTATAAATCCGTAGATCTGTGACCCAGAGGTGGGTTCCTCCCGGTTCGGACCGGTTCTCCCAAACCGGTAGCAACCCACTGGTGACATCACAATGATATCACCGATCCGGTTCGGTCAGTGCCGGTCTGTGGGCGCCGCCATCTTTTTTTGAATTTTTTTTGAATTTTTTTTTAAAATTCTTCTGTGCATGCACAGAAGCCGAGTTTCTGGCACTGCACATGCGTCGGCATCTTGTTTTTGGCGTGGGGTTTTTTTTTTAATTTTTAAAAATTTTTTGGGACAGCGCATGTGCCCATGAGGCGCGCGCGCGTGGCCACGAGGTGCGGCCACGCGGCGCGGCCACGTGGTGCGGGAGGAAGGGAACCGGCAGCGAGGTAAGTTAGAACCCACCCCTGCTGTGACCACAGTTAAGCTGGAGAAATGATTTTGCTCTCCCTTTATTCTCATTATTTTTTAAAAAAACCCCATTAAACAGATTCTGTTATTCTGCTTATTTCTATACAACTTGCTCAATACCTCAATTTACCATTCTTCTGTGCAAGAATTAACGGAGATGTTTTGTTGGGATCAGTTTCAATGGTGGGAAATGAAGAGCGATAACTAATTTGGTCTGCCTAGTACTTCTATTTGTACCTAAATCAATAGCTTCCTCATCCATAGATGAAGAATTATAAGAAGGGAAAGGTTTTTTGTATTGCTCAAACAAAAACAAAAACAAATACTAGAAATGGGAGTTAAGATTTCTGCTTTCACTGAAACTTCCAATGAATCTTGAAGCATTACAACATATATAGGCAGCTGAAAGTAACTCAGTAAGGTGCACAATTCAGGCATGTGTAATCAATAAAATACTACCCACACAACAAAAACATATGTTTGCCCTTTAATTTAACAAAGAGCAAACTGAAAGCACCAACCTTCTGTAGAATGTGGTTGCATAACTCAAATGGAAATTTAACCTTTTAGAACTCTCTTATAAATCAATGCCATCTTTTAAGAACCAATTCCTCCATTTGCAACAGAAAAAAATATTATATCTTTAAAATTAATATTAACACAGCCAACTGAGCAGGTTAATCTGTGTCAGTATTTGTGCGTGTATTTTGTAGGGTGTACATGCAAAGATCCCCAAATTCAGCATGGGAGGCACCATGTCCTAGGAAATCTGAAACTAAATGTCTGAGAAAATAATCAACATAATTTGAAAAATGGCCTGCTTAAGAGGAAGTCTTTGTTGTTGTTGTTGCTCTTCTGGCAGAAAAGATACTTATATTCATAGTGTTTGACTTTGATTTTCATTGGTCATTTGTGTAGTCTCTTTGTGTGTCGTTTGGCTAGGTAAGGGAGTGTTTAAGGGGGGGGGAAACCCCACCTTTCTATATTTAAGGGCAAATCCAATTTACAGAGTACTGAGTTCTCTTCCTGAGAGGAAAATGGTTTTATTATTTTAAATGTCCCTACTTTTCCTCAAAATATATTACCAAAGATATTAGCCAGGATCCGTGGTGGTTCAGTGGTTAGAATGCAGTATTGCAGGCTAATTCTGCCAACTGCCAGCAGTTCGATCCTGACCGACTCAAGGTTGACTCAGCCTTCCATCCTTCCAAGATCAATAAAATGAGGACCCAGATTGTTGGGGGCAATATGCTAACTCTGTATATTGCTCAGAGAGTGCTGTAAAGCATTGTGGGGCGGTATATAAGCCTATGTGCTATTGCTATTGCCATTCAAGACATATTAAGGGGGTTCTTTCATAACTAATTTTTTCTAGCTATTCTTTGCAATTGTCATTGCTTATTTTTAAAGGGAAAATTTGCAATATTGATGACATTAAAAAGTCGTGTAATTTTAAGCCAGAGGCATGAAAACCTACTCCAGCACTTACTTACTATTCAGCTGCCCATTACTATATTGACATGTTCATTAAATGTTTGGGTTCTTTAGAACTAAACTTTGAATCATTAGTTATAGTAATATTACATGCACACTATTTCAGAGTTATCCCCTTTCACTTTAGCTTCATATGCCTTCTAACGCTGAACCCAATTTTTTACCTGTTGCACCCTATAACTCTACTCATTGACCTTGTACATAATTCTTTTATGTGATATTATATGAGCCACTTTGCTGTAGTTATGTCTGAATTATGTTCTCAAATTCCTACATCTTTTCCATTTGTTTCCTCGAGTGCAAGGTGTTATGTCCATTTATCTTAAGGCAATGACTATGCTCAGGAAAATCATAATTTTTCAGTAACATTTCCAATTCTGCAACCAATTAACCTTACTATGGTAAGCCAGATAAGTTACTTCTGTTAAAAACTTGAAAGTGAACTTTTATATCCAAACACAATTTTCAGCAGGGCTGATATTTAGCATTTTGAGTAAGTGTTATGAGTGGCATCAAAACTTAAAGACTATGGTGGATATTAGTATCAACAAAACCTTCATTGAACAGAAAAGCAAACTGGAGAAGCAATAAAACAAGCCAACTTGCCAGGGAGAAACACAAAGACAGAGTTCTGAATCATAAACACATTATTTGCAATTCACAGCTCTCCATGTTTTCAGGATCACTTGTCAATTCCTTTCAATTGCAAGATCCACTCAGATCACACTTTTAGCTACACAACATTTACTTATCCTAGACATTGATTTTTCTTTTGCTTTCAGGATACATTCCAAAAATCCTGCTGTTCTTCCCATGTCTGGTGACTCTAATTTAGTCTATTGCACATTAATATGTCCATATAGTTTGGTTCATCTATGAGTCTAAGCAGACAACCACAATCCCCAGTAGCTCCAATCAATATGACCCAGTATCTTAGAAATGCAAAACATTTGGAAGTTTATAGATACCAAATCTTATTATAAGCTTTACAGACCAGATATCAACTTTAATATTTTGGGAGAATATAAATGTAGTATTTATTCAACTGTAATTCAATTGTATTTAAGTGATACAGAATTTATCATTTGCAAACTTTGTTTGAACATTTCTAGCAACTATATAGATAAACTCCTCCAGAATTATCTGGCCCCAATCAGACCCTTCATATCTTCCAACAGTGTGTACCCATCACCAGTTTAATTGAGTTTATCTATCTTTCTACTGTTCAACATCTTCTCTTTCCTTCTATCTTTCCTAGTATTACTATACTATATTCATATTATTGAGTAGTAATTAGTACTAATATTCAATATAGTGTAGTATACTGTAGTCCCAGATGTGGACTATCACAAGGTAGCTGAGTCTTCATCTGATGTGTCTAAATGATGATAATCTAGTCATTATACCTTGAGTAAGAATGCTGAATCAATTTATTCTAGGTTTCCTTCCTTCCTTCCTTCCTTCCTTCCTTCCTTCCTTCCTTTCTTTCTTTCTTTCTTTCTTTCTTTCTTTCTTTCTTTTCTTGGCTACCTTGTAGTATTCTAAGGAGTCTTCTCCAACACCAAAGCTTCAAAGTCCAACTTTTACTTCCACGGCATGTCACAGGGAAAATCATTGCTATAGTATATACAGTAGATGCATAATGACTATCTGAACATTTTAGGCTTTCTCAGTTTCCCTAGCAAGTGTTAATTTATGCCTTATTTCTTAATGGCTAGTTCCTTTATAATTTATAGTCAAGCCTAAAAGGCCGAAGTTATCCATCACTTCAATAACTTCATTGTCAATTCTAAGACTGGTCGCTGAATCTGTTGTCATTCATTTGGATTTCTTTATATTTAGCCTTAGTCACGTCTCATTTTTTTATTATGCTGCTTGGCTTTCATTACTCGAGGTTGCAGTTCATTTGCATGTTCAGCTATAAGATTAGTGTCATTAGCATAATGCATCTTACGATATTTCTTCTGCTAATTTCAAAGCCATACTCATCTTCTTCCAATCCCAGCTCCCTGACTGTAGGTTCAGGAAATAAATTGAATAAGCAAAGAGAGAAGAGACAACCTTGTCTCACTCTTTTGCAAGCCTGCAGTCAATCTGTTTTATCATGTTCTGTCTAGACTGGGGCTTCCTCTCCTATGAATAAGTTTTGCATGAGCT
This sequence comes from Thermophis baileyi, assembly GCA_003457575.1. NCBI lineage: Eukaryota > Metazoa > Chordata > Lepidosauria > Squamata > Dipsadidae > Thermophis > Thermophis baileyi. Next base: position 11,272,370 of record QLTV01002419.1, on the reverse strand, counting down.
TTTCCTTTTCTGCATGGCCACATTAGCAAGTAAGTCTCCTAAAGGTTCTGATCTAGTGACATTAAAAACATATTTCTGCACCTAACTTCATGTCTTCAATAAAAATTATTTTTAAAGAGATATCCATGTTTGTAACACAAGTTTCAAACACCTTCCCCCCCCACCCCCCCACCCCTCAGATCTATCTCTGGACACTGCTATCTGTGCTACTGGCAATCTCTGAAATCTACTTCAATTATGGGTTTTACTCAGAAATTCTTACTGATCAGATGAGCCAGGAGTCAAAAACTAGGAAGCAGGAACTAGGATAAAGCAGAAGTTAGGACTAAAGCTAGTAAGAACCATTGAAATCAAAGTCATATTCAAAGAGTAATTGGATTATAAAGACATTCCAGTGCTTTGGAAGATGTGAATGTTCAGATAAAGTTCAGTTGGGCAATGATTTCTTGTATCCTTATCTTTTTTTGGACAGCATTAATTGGGCACATAAAGTTAAAGATCTTTTGGTAGTGCCAGATGTATGCAACCTTGAATCAAGTTGCTATATTTATAGTTATGGGAACATGCAAAGTTTTCAAATTTGCACAGCTGAATAAATCTTGTTTACTGTATTCCTTTATTTCATGACTGCAGTCGCCATCCCTGTGAGTTTCTGAGTCTAGGAAGATAAGATTGGTGCCATTTCAGCTTCTCTGCCTATTTGCACTGCATTGCACCTGTTGACATAACTTAATTTTTTTTACTTTATTTCAGACAAGAATGTCAAGCATATTTGGAAAGGAAGGTAGCAGGGTATTTATTTTGAAGGATAAAACCCATACTTAAATCTCCTTTGCCAAGGTGGTTCCCACATCCATCTGTGTACAGGAAATGTTTATCTTTTATCTTCCATTACAGCTGTTTGGTGTCTCTGAACAGCCATTCTTAAGAATATCCTAAATGAAAGCCAGAGGGGAAACATGAGAAAATCATAAAAACAAATATGCAGAAATAGAAATGAAAAGTTCTTGGAGCTATATTTTTGGATAAAGTTGCAAGCATCTGATACTTCCTCATTATGGCCTAGGAAGAAATCTTTTTTTAAAAAAAATCTCAAACTAACTCAGATCAATTGACATGCCATGAAAAACTGAATCACAAACTCAAATTGCTTCATATTGTTTTGAATATTGAAACTGCAATTTAAATCACATCAAGATTGATTCATATGGCTTAGTCTTATCATGAATCTTGATATAGCCTTCATTCAGTAGCGCAGATGCTTTTAGGTGAGTGATGCTTACCAAACAATCTTCAGGGCAATTAATTTAAGAGAAGGTGCATCAGTAATTCAATTCCATTCCCCCTGTTATCAAGACATTGCATCAATAAAGGTAATAGTTCCTAGTTAAGGGCAACCCGGAATGCCTACAGAGTTCAATATTTATATTGCTTTCTCTAATTTGCCATATAGCCTCCTATTCCCCCAGGAAGAGCAAAGCATTAGTGAAGGCGCTCAAAGATTCATTCAGAACCTCTCAGAAGCAATGGCTTGAAGTGATAGACTGAATGGATTTTTGTTAGATCAAAAATAGTGAAAGGATGGTATGGTCTCAATGGGAAATGTTATAAACATATCAGATAGAAGGAGATCTTGATAAATATTTTGGCCGAGTTCACACAATTTGCCAGTTAAATGTGGTTGGCTGATTTGCATTGTGTTAGCTTAGTAAGCCAGTGTACTATTAGCCATAGGTTAGTACAATATATAAACACATGTGCTGTATACCAGTTTGGACCATATATTCCTTAATTCCATGATTCTTTTTCTTTTCTATTAACCACAATTAGGTACACGATTATATAGAGGAAGCCTTCTATTTCATTGGAGAACAGAGCTGCTGGTGACCATGATATCAGTTATATTATGAAAGAGGAACGTTTGACATTATGGCTGGATTCACCCATCACAGGCTTTGTGAAATATTTGATCCCAACCTATGGCTTTTAATTAATGGTGGTGACTTCTCATCATTTATTCTTCCAATGTATCCTATTCAAGTCCAGATTGCTATAGCAAGCTAAAAAAAAAAGATTACGGTAGTTAAGTAAAATAGCTGGAGGAAAAGGAGTATGATAAATATATGGGGCTGTTCAGTTTCATACATCACAAAATATAGCATCAGGGGTTTTTTTTGTTTATAATTAGCAAATAAATCCCATACTTTGATCTTGATAAAATAATTTGCATACTTAATCACCTCTCCTTGAAGTAATGTTGGCCAAGTGCAATACAACTTGTCTGTCTGTCTGTCTGTGTATTATAAACAGAATATATATGCCTATCTCTATCTCTATCTCTATCTCTATCTCTATCTCTATCTCTATCTCTATCTCTATCTCTATCTCTATCTCTATCTCTATCTCTCTATCTATACACACACACACACACACACACACACACACGTGTGTGTGTTGTATATATACATTGCTATGCATAGAACAGAACTGGCATCTTTGAAGCTGGTGCCAAAAGCTATGCATTGAAGAATGGTGTAAAGATTAGTTCATAGACCTGTAAGGTTTCTGGAGATGATTTCATGAATAAACACTTGCAAACTCATACTTTATCAGTAAGAAAGATCCAGCTCCTGACCAGCTCACAGAAAAGGCTTCAGAAATAAATTACAGAAAGCTTTGCCCTAATATCTTTGGAGATAAATTGGTTCTAAATGGAAAATATTTCAGTTGCTGCAGTTCTTCAAACTATCTTTTTTCACTTAAATAAATCTTATTAAGAAAACGCTGTTATTCATGCCTGTGGGAATGGTTAATTTTGGTTTGAATCAACTTCCTAAGAGCTTGACAAGCAATTTGGTCACAGACCTTAACAACGAAGAGGTTCATTTCAGGGCTTCACAAATCACTTTCTAAAGTGCAAATCTAGCACTGTATTTTGATGCTCCAACTCAAAGCTGGCATTTTCAGCACTGCATGGTGGGCTAAACCCTTTACAGACACCAGATATGACCAATTGATCTGTAACAGGCTGAATGACAAGGAACCAACTTGTGCTTGGTTGACCAAGCGCTTCCTACAACCACATATTACCGTGCTTTGGGGAAATATGAAAAGCATATTGATCACATTGGGGCATTTATACTGAAAGAATTGTGTTGTTCGTGGCCGGATGTGTATACTAGAGGAATCAGTAAAAAAAAAAGAAAAAAAAGAAAATGATTGTCTTTAACCCTATTCCAGCTCTGAGCATTGATTATTTCATCTGGGACTTGATTGTCAGCTATCCACCTAGTTAATCTCTCAGGACAAGGTATACAATAATGCACAAAATATGATAAAATCTAGTAAATATGGTAAAAGGTAAAATCTAGTAAATATGGTAAAATGTTCTTGTAATACAATAAAAATTTAGGGAAAAAGCAAAAGTCACTAACAATAATGTCAGAAAATGTTTTCTGTAGACTTGGATTCTTGGTCACTCTATGAAGCACAGTAGAGCAAGGGAGGGAATCTATGGCCTCTAGATGTTGCTTAGTTCTTACTTTTAGCAGTCCCAGCTATTGGGGGCTTTTTAATATTGGATGGGGAAATTTGAGAATAAAAGATAATGAACCTCCATCAGGATGATAGCTTATATCCATGGATGACATGTAGAGCATGTGCTGGACCAGTATCTGGAGTCACTAATTAACAGGACTAGAACTAATAAAATAATATTGAGTTGCACCACAAGAGAGACTCATCCAGAAAATAGGGAGATAAAGGAAGACATTGATCATGAAGGAGGAGGCATCTGGCTTGTGACTCTTCCCAAAACTTTATTTCTAGAGATTCCATTTATTTAATTAATTTTATAATCTGGAGAATGCAAAAGGTGAATAACAAATTATAACCACCATGGTTATGAGGGCCTATGTCCATGCTATCTGTTTCTTTAGCTATGGTGTTACCTGAATTGGAATAGCCTGACCGCAATGACCTGTGATTTAATAACCCAGTGCATCAATTATTATGCCATACCATGACATTTAGATTTTATATACAGTATTTAATTACTTATTATTTATATTTATATTATTATGCTTTACAATAAAATCAATTATTTAATGCACATATGTATATAATGATATATTTATTTTTAGGTAAATCGGAGCAAAATTTTCTTGCTGTTTGCTAAAATAGTCATGTAGAACTGGATATTGAATAGAAGTAATTGTAACTCTTTTGTAGAAAAATTGTTGGGATATTTATTTTTTTATTTATTTTATTTTATAAAATTTATATGTCGCCCAACTCCCGAAGGACTCTGGGCGGCTTATTCATGTGCAGGAAGAGTCATGTGGTAACTCAGTCAGCCAATGTGAGTAAAGTGCTACTGAGTCTTTGCAAAAGGAATTAAGCAAGAAGCTGGACATGTTTTTTCCAGTCTCTGGTCTGTCTCTGTATCTCTCTGTGTGAAGACTTCATTATGTTGCTGTAAAGAAGAATATATGGTATTGTAAATATTTTGATATGATTATAAAGAAGTTATTTGATTCAGCAAAATGCAGTCAACTGTGAGAGCTTCTGATTTATTTTCTACAACAGAGAAACAAAATTCTCTAACAAAAATAGATGCTGTTTGGCTTGGAATAAAAAAAACTCACATAGTCTGACTTCCTCAGCTATGATCTTTAAAAAAAAAAATAGGCACAGAAACATGGCTAGGTTTTTATGAGGGCGAATAAGATGAAGATTTTGATTCTCGGTCTTTAAAAGAAGCCATTATATTCATTTAAATATATGGAAGTCAAAATCTTGGAGAAAGTAACAGTATTGTTAATAGTATTCAATGAAATACATATTTTATGATATGTTTCACTTCATTTTATGGTATCATTAAAATGACGATTGTCAAGGTATTGAAAAGTTCTATTTTTAAAATAGGCTTAAGGAAAATGGCTTCATTTGGCCATCAAAATCCATACATTCAAAAATTTCTTTCTTATCTATACTCTGATGCAAGATGCTAATAAAAAATGCTATAAGCAGATTTAAAATAAAATAAAAGGAAGTTATTTGTAATAAATAACAGAAGACATAAGTAATGAGTACATACATAAAAAAATTAACTTATTTTTCCTGCCAAGAATGTGTGAGCTGCAGTCTGCTTTTGAGAAGACTGTTCAACACCAGGATAATTTAGAATGAAGAATATTTAGAATAGAAATGATTGTGGTTTTTTAATTTTATTTTATGCATTGGTGGAAAAGAGTTTGCTAACCTTTTAATGAATCTAAAATATAAATTTCACTTACCGTAGCTTAGGAAAAAGAAACAAGTACTCATTGTCAGAGTTCCTTGTTTATGAAGAAAAAATGGCATAAGGAATCCATGATGGATATGATTGGATTTGTACCCACAGTTCTCTGTCTAAAATAGACAGATATTGAAACAAATAGAGTAGCATTGTGCAATAATAGTTTTAAGAACTTTGGACTCTAAGGATTTTCTTACCTAGCAAGATTGGAAGTGCAGCCCAATCTGCACAAAAATAGGTAGTAATCTGGATGTTAAGAAGATATTTTGTGGTCATATCATGACCCAGTAACAGAGGTGGGTTCCTCCCGGTTCAGCCCGGTTCGCCCGAACTGGTAGTGACCTGCTGGTGACATCACGATGACGTCACAGATCCAGTTTGATCGGTGCTGGTCCGTGGGCACTGCCATCTTTTTTTTTTCTTTTTTTTTTAAAAAATTGATTTGTTTTTATTTTTTCCTTCTGCACATGCGCAGAAGCCGAGTTTCCAGTACTGCGCATGCGTCGCCATCTTGTTTTTGGCTTTTTAAATTTTTTTTTAATTTTTTTTAATTTTTTTTTGAATTTTTTCCGTTTTTTTTTCTGCACATGCCAGCAGCGGGTGGACCGATGCATGTGGAGAGGGAGGCGGGGAGAGAGGTGGGAGGGAGGGGAGTGCACAGGAGATCATCATGAGTAAACTGCAGGTAGGATCTCCCGCACGCTTCCCTCCCTCTCCCCCTCCCCGCACACATCGGTCCACCCGCTGCTGGTATCACCCCTCTGCCAGCTCTCCGTCACTCTCTCTCCTGCCCACTTTCTTCCTTCTCCCACCATGATACAAAAGCGAACGGCGGCAGCGCTGCTTTGAGAGGGCAGGCGGATGTCTGCAGCCAGGCAGGGAGGGAGGGCAGCGAGAGCGGTGGCCCCTTCCAAGTGCAGGCCTGGCCCTCTCCCTGCGTGGGGGGGGGCTGCCATCTGCCCGCCTGCGGCTTCCGCGCTACACTTGTAGTTGCATGGCTGGCCAGATTAACAGGCGTGCTGGGGACGCCTTGCCTGCCACCTCTGTGCACTGCGCTTGGCAGGGGACGCCGCCCCCCCTCTCACTGCCCTCCCTCCCCACCTGGCAGGAGGAGGAGGCAGGCAAGGCGGGCGGGCGGGAAGGAGGCGGAGGGACACGCGGGGCTCGGCTCGGCCTCTGAGCATGTGGGGCATCTGCCCCGGGTCTTGGGCTGCTTCCCGCTGCTGTGCAAAGTTTGGCATGCCAGGCCGGTGGAGGAAGAGTCTCTCGGCGGGTGCCGAGGCAGCAGTGGTTTACTTGTTGAGGCTCGGAGAAGGAAGTTGGTCGCTCGCCCTTCTCCGAGCTACCGTCCCTTCGCAGCGAGACATGTTCTGGCCAGCCGCGCTCCGAGTCAGCATCTCACAGTGACCAGCACCTTTCCCACCAGGCTGCAGCTGCCCACAGGCTCAGCAAAGCAGAAGATGCAGGATCGTGTGGCTCTTCCTCAGCCAAGCAAGTGGAAAAAGTGACTCCCGAGCCGGTCTGGGATCCTTGTCTACGCCCGCCCGGTCACATGACCATGAAGCCACGCCCACCCAGTCACATGACCATGAAGCCACGCCCACCATCACATGACCACCAAGCCACACCCACAAAATAAGCCACGCCCACAGAACCGGTAGTAAAAAAAATTAGAACCCACCCCTGCCCAGTAAGATTTGGACCTCCAGGCTTGCAGCTTCTGAAACTATGAAGGATTTTGACAGTGTCAATAACAAAAATAGGAAAGAACCAATCCACAACACCAATTAATATAGAGTAGGCTCCCAGGGCATCAGATAATTTGTTTTGTTCCAAACATTCCTGCAGGTGCTGCACAACCACCTTCTCTCTCTATGTTTTATATTTTGTGATGACTCCAGTGCTCATTTTCCTTTGCTAAGTCTTCTCTTTTTTTAATGGATATGCTCAGATAAATCTTGACAAAGAACCTTTCAGGAAGACTTTCCCTGTGACTACATAGACATACTGTAGGTAAAAGTGATTTTAAAAAATATATTGATTGGGTCATCTAAGATATTGAATTTTGTTTCTTGGAAGTTAATCCTACTCCCAGGAAACTCTGCACCATGAAACTTCCAGACAAGGAATAAAGACTACCCATTTGGTCACCTTAGCAATTGTCCCAGAAAGTATCCTCAAAGATGATTAAATGTAGTTATGCCCATTCTATCAAAAACAAACAAACAACTGGCGATTTTGTTATTCCTTTCTCCTTTATTCCTTAATAAGCCTGTTGCACTGGAACTGCAGCTGATTTTATTTTTCTTGCCTAGCCTGAGGATACATTTAATCTGCATGCCAAGCTACTTAAGAAGATTAAGTAGCAACAGTGAAAAACAGCATATCAAGAAGTGAAGATTAATAATATTATTAATCACATGAGTGGTGTTGCTGTATCTCTCTCTCTGAAATACATGCCAAAGCTAGGACAAAGATTTTCATACCTAGCAGGATTGGAAGTTCAGCCCAGTCTGAACAAAAATAGGTAGCAATCTGGATGTCAAGAAGATATTTTATTTTATGGGTGTATCATGATCCAGTAAGATATGGACCACCAGGCTTGCAGCTTCTGCAACTATGAAGGATCAGCTGAATTGCCTATTTTTGAGCATATAGAAGTGATCAGGTAGATCGCTTGTATCATCTCCATGTTTCAAAGTTCAGTACGATAATAGAAGGCTCAGTCATGACTCATAGCTTTGATCTCTTGATCATTGTACTATTTGGAGATGGGGGCAGATCAGTACAATTACTTCCATTTTCATCCTGTTCAAGCACAAAGAGAAGCCACAAAGGAACAGTACTGCATACAACCAATGACCGGAGAAATCAACTCTCAGAGATGCCAAAATATATCCAAGTCTTACAACTTCCAGAAAACAAAATTTCTTCCTCAGAGGTGATCTAAAAATGAAAATGCGTAATAGTGCATAAATAAATAAACATATACTTTAAATAGAAAAAAATGTTTTAAAATTGTTTTAAAAAGTGTTCAGGTAAAATAAAAAGCAAGTATTTCTTTTTTCCTCTCTCTTTTTGGTAAAACATTCAAATCGCTACATCTACAAGAACATTTCAAACTGATTGGTCTTATAAAGTGTCACTTTGATTAAAATGTTAATGTTCTTAAATCAGATGATTGCATTTTCATTTTTAAAATATTCATTTGCACGTATTTGTATGCCGTTTCAGTTCTGGGTTGCCTGCAAAGCAAGAAAACTTTTTTTTCTGAAATGCATCGGGCTTGAATATATTTTGACACTTCTGATAAGTAGGGCAGCAGCTTGAATGCAGATGGAGAAAATCTCAGGCTGTGTCTGAATTCACTGTTAAAGCCGGTTAAAAACGTATCCTGTGTTGATTATGGCAATGAAGAGAAATCACCATCGTGTTTGCTCAGTGCCCACTGGAGTCTTTGAGATGATAAAATGCCTGTTCAAAAAGAGATCAGAACAAACATTTATTACCTGACTTATTTGCAATACCATTTTGTGAATAAGCACCGGATGAAATTAAATAATGAGGCATGGCAATAGACGGAAATCTTGCACGCCCAGGCTCGGGTGGGTTCTAACTTACTTCGCTGCCGGTTCGCTTCCTCCCGCACCACATGGGTGCGTGTGTGTTGCGTGCCATGTGGCTGTGCATGCGCTTTGTGTGCGCACATGCACAGTGCTGAAAATCTAGCTTCTGCGCATGCGCAGAAGCAAAAAACAAAATGGCGGCACCTACAGTACCGTCAAGAGAGCTGGTTCGGCCGGCCATCGCTGCCGGTTCAGCGAGCGTGGGGAAATTCCCGCTACCGGTTCTAAAGAACCGGTCCAAACCGGCAGGAACCCACCTCTGCTCTGGCTCCTATGTGGCCTTTATGTCACTTTTTTGCAGCCTCTGGCAATCCTTCTAATTGTAATGACTGAAAACTGATGTACAATTGCCTGTCCTTTGAAAATGGAAACAAATAAATAGCAATAGCAATAGCAGTTAGACTTATATACCACTTCACCGTGTTTTACAGCCCTCTCTAAGCGGTTTACAGAGTCAGCATATTGCCCCCAACAATCTGGCTCCTCAATTTTACCAATCTCGGAAAGATGTAAGGTTGAGTCAACCTTGAGCCGGTTGGCAGCCAGCCGTCAGCAGAAGTAGCCTGCAGTACTGCATTCTAACCACTGTGCCACCAGGGGCTATTAAAACATAAGTACGCATCTCGATTTCCATTTTAACATCTGTTTTTTGACAACCCTTCAATAAAGTGCCCAGACTCAAATCAGTCTCTCCATTTAGGTACTTTGGTTTTGATGTCATCCATGTGTGGGGATGAGGACGACTGGAAATGTAGGTCCCCCACCCTTCTATTACAAAACAGCATCTCAATTTCTCACAGGCCTCTGAAATCCAAAAGAAAACCAGCATGGCTGCACAAAGATCTCACTGACAAATTGAATGAAAAAAAGGACAAATACAAAAAATAGAAAGAGGGACACATAACTAAGGCAGAGTATCAACAGATAGCCAGAATCTGTAAAGAAAAAATCAGGACAGCAAAGGCCCAGAATGAACAAAGACTTGCAACAAAAGTCAAAGATAATTTAAAAAGCTTCTTCCAACACATAAATTACAAGAAAAAAAATCAAGGAAACAGTTGGTTCACTAAAGAGAGAAGACGGCAAGGAAGTAATAGGCAACAGAGAGAAAGCAGAGCTGCTTAACTCATTCTTTGCATCGGTCTTCATGCAAAAAGAAACTATAGCCCAACCTACCAAAAACATAACTGTAAAAGACAGACTAGAAATAAAAGTTAAAATAAGCAAAAAAAAAAATAGATAGAGAACACCTTTCTAATCT
>QLTV01002419.1:11240358-11261561 GCA_003457575.1 Thermophis baileyi | reverse complement strand
ATGTTGAGCCTCTAGAAAGATTGCAGAGAAGAGCAACCAAGATAATTAGGGGCCTGGAGGCTCAAACATACAATGAACGGTTGCAGGAACTGGGCATGGCTAGTCTAGTGAAGAAAAGGACCAGGGGAGACAGGATAGCAATCTTCCAATATTTGAGGGGCTGCCACAGAGAGGAGGGGGTCAGGCTGTTTTCCAAGGCACCAGAAGGCCAGACAAGGAATAATGGATGGAAACTGACCAAGGAGAGATTCAACCTGGAGTTAAGGAGAAACTTTCTGACAGTGAGAGTGATCAACCAGTGGAACAGCTTGCCTTCGGAGGTTGTGAGAGCTCCAACACTTGAGACTTTCAAGAGGAGATTGGACTGCCATTTGTCTGAAATGGTGTAGGGACTCCTACTTGAGTGGGGGTTGGACTAGATGACCTACAAGGTCCCTTCCAACTCTATTAATCTGTCTAGGGAACCAGAGGAGGATTGAAGGGGAAAAGGTCGGGCTAAACTGTTGAAGGGAAACCAAAGAAAACTTTTGGAGTCAATAACCCAACCAAGCTGCGGCTGGTGCTAAAAGGCTACCTGTCAACTTCAGGATTCACTCAAATTGAGACAAACGTATTCAGAGTGACAAGTAGAATAAGATTCCACTCACTCAGCACACAGTAAAAAAGAGAGAAAATAAAATACCCAAATCCCCAATGTGATTCTAGCCTTATGTTCCAGATTAGACCTGGATTCTGCATTTTAATCTACTACCCAATTGCTTATCTGAAATTGAAAACAATCTCCATTTCCCATCCTTGCCTTAGTAACTTCCTCCGTCCAACAATCCACCACTCCCACCTCCCCAAAATAACTCTTTACTCACACTAAACTCCCTTTTCCTTCTATTGACTCTCAGGGGTCAGTGACTTACCTCTGGGCATATAAAAAAAGTGCCATATGCTCCTCATGATAATTCTATACAAAGATATATGGCTAATTATGTCTAATGAGTACCAAACAAGATAAAATTGGTTGTTGGCCACCTCCTAGTGGTGACTATGAGTAAAAACATCCCACAAGATAGATACTGTGTAAAAATAACAGAATAACACAATAATAGAGTTGGAAAGGATCTTGGAGGTCTTCTAGCCCTATATCATTTCAGCCAAATGGTTGTCCAATCTCTTCTGTGTTGGAGCACCCACAACTTCTGGAGGCAAGTTGTTCCACTGATTAATTGTTCTAACTGTCATGAAATTTTTTCTTAGTTCTAGGTTGATTCTCTCCTTGATTAGTTTCAATCCATTGCTTCTTGTCCTGCCTTCAGATGCATTGGAGAATAGGTTAAACCCCTCTTCTTTGTGGCAGCCCCTTAGATATTATGGAGAAATTCCCCTTTCCCACACTTAGGGGGGTACGAACATTTTGTAAAATCTTGTAGGTGAGGGCATGATGCATATGTATGGTCTGAGAAGTTAAAAAAAGGAAGGTGGACTATATATATCATCAATAGTTATCACTAATGAGGAAAAGTTTCCTAGCTACCATGTAGGATGTTCCTTTGTCACTCTCTCACAATTGCTTCCATCAGTTCTATATGCTGGCAACCAGAATGTCGATACAGTTCTAGGAAATGTTTGATCTAAGAATGTGTCATTAGATTTTTTTGAGGATGTTAATAAACTCTAAATCAATTCTATTCAAATGTAAACTCAATTAAAAAGCTAATTTTTGGAGGAATCTAGGATTGTTTTTCAGTTTTTAGACAAGCAACAAGGTGTACACCCCTGTGTTAAAAGTAGTCTACAACTACTGGGATGAATTTGCTTTGCTTGCCATGCGATTAATTTTGCTGAAGTACGCAATAGATTTTAATACCATTCATCATGAAAGCCTTCAGAGATAGAAATGCAAAATATTATGCTCCACTAGTTCTACTCTTATTTCATTGGATGTTTTTACAAATGTGAATAGTGGATTTATTTATGTCTAGCATTTTACATTATGTGATTTCACAAGGTTTTCTTCCAACTCCCTTCTTTATTCTCACCGTGGCTATGTATGTAAATATATATAGTAAATAAATAAATCTAGAATATAAAAAATACTTCTTAAGTATCTATTAAGAAAGTGTTGCATTTTAGCAGCATTTCTTAGCTGGGTTTTTTTTTCCAGACCATAGTCTTCTGAAAGAAGCTTATAATATAAAAGATACAATTCAGTATTTATATATTATATTCATAATCACAGTTAAAGACATTTAAGCTAACCAGTTAAATGAAGCCTAATCCGAAAGAAATTAAGAAGCAATATTTAAAAGTGCCATATTAACAAAACAAAACAAAACCATTTCAGCTAAAAGTCAGTGACCTTTTTATAATCCTTTCTTAACATATGAAGCCAAGTATGACTTTGCCCTGGGAGAAAAATAATAGCATAGACACCAACATTTCTGGTTTCCACTTAATAATGTGATAGCAAGAAAGTCCTTTGAAAATTATCTTACCTCAAAGAACATTCAAATAATATTGGTGGATTTAAATTACATGGAACCAAAGCATGTAATCTGAAGCCCCATGTGATTCCTTTTTCTGTGTGGCATCCTGCTTAGTGGTCAGAATTGTTTCTAGTATTTAAGAGATGAAAAATATGAAAAAAAAGTAATATAAACCCTAAACTGCCCAGCTACATAGAAGAATTTAGACTATATTGGGCTATCTCAGAATCAAATCAGAATTAGATTGGGTACTTACTTGGGAGGGGGGGGGACAGGAGAGAGCAACTATCAGAGACAAGTATTTATATACTACTACCAATAAAACTACAGAGAGATGTTCATAAATTCAATAATACATTAATTTTATAATTTTTACTGGTTTAGGTCATATTTTTTTACTCTGTTAAATTTGCAGGAGGGCTTCTGTTATTTTTTTATTATTATTATTATCATTTTTTCTTTCCCCCAAAGATGTGAAATCCATGTTTCTAGCACTATTCTACCCTTTCTGCATCTTCATTATCTGTGTGTCACTGTGGTCCTTGTTCACTCCCAATAATAAGAGCAACTCCAATCAACAAACCTCTGATGCATGACATTAAATAATAATGATGATACTAAAAACACTGTTTGAGCTGCAGTGCAATTAACGCAGCTGATAGAGAACTGATATGCTGCACGTGTAGAAAACTTATATGCATAGCTACAAAAGTATCCATGGATATCTTAGAATCATAGGCTTCATAATCTTGGTTAGAAAATAAAATGGATGGGTTTTTTAAAATTCACAGCTAACTTTATGAATGTGTTTGCCTGCTCCAAAAATAGATAAAAGCAGGGGTGAAATGCTCCCGGTTCGCTTGTGCCTGTCGGTCGCCATAGAGCCGGTCGCCAAGGTAGCACGAGGCTCCGCCCACCTGCCCAGACGCCGCCATTTGAGTTCTTTTACCCTCTGCACATGCACAAAGTGTTCTGTGCATGCGCAGAGGATAAAAGAACCCAAACGCCGGCGTCTGGGCGGGTGGGCGGAGCCTCGCGCTACCTTGGCGACCGGCTCTACGGCAACCAACAGGCATGAGCGAACCGGGAGCATTTCACCCCTGGATAAAAGTAAAATGAAGTGATAGGACAAATGTTAGAGAACATTCTGACTACATAGCCTTTTGGTAAATGCATCTTTTATAACTGCTATGCCCAACCTACCTATTACTGACAATGTACAAAGAATAATGTGGCCATTATTATTTGACACTGCACAAGTCTGCACATGACACATGCATTCCAAATGTGCTCAATAACATCCCAAGGTTGCCTACTGCTGAAGGAAAAATATATCTCAATATATTTGCAACAGCAAAGGGTTGAGCAACTATGTTTCTCAGCTGATGTATTTTCATCTTCAAAGGTCCCATACCAATAACACCACAATAGCCCAAAGTGGATGAAAAAAATCCGTTCACCTTTTTTTGTGTGAAGGCTTGCTGCACAATAAGAGACAATAGGAGAAACAATATATCTGATTTTATTTAAGGGTTGGAAAGATTATTGATTGTTTTTATTTATACATGAATTTATTGTCAAGTGCTGGGGAAATCAGGGAATCCATGCAGTTCAAACCACACAAAGATTTATAGCAAGCTTAACCTCTCTACAAGAATCTGACCAACTGACCGTTAAGGGAAATGAGCGGGAGATAAGAGAGGCATTCAAGATGGGCTGGACTTAGATCTTTTGCGGGGCTGCAGGGACTCGTGACTTATGAGATGTTTGACCCCTCCTTCAGGATCAGCCTGGTCATCTCCTACATTTAAATCCAACCTACCACTTCAGGTGGGATTTATCTAGTCAGTACTAATAATGCTACTATAGCTAAGATAGTAGTGGGATAAATACTGCACGTATGCAGTGCCATGCATCATGGTTGAAAGTCTGCATTAGTAGGAGGTATTGAGAGAAGCTACACGTTCCCAACTGGTGTTCAAATCAGTTATTGTATTTTTAGGTGGATTATTTATGATTTGAATTCTTCACCAAAGTGGCAGCCATTTGTCTCATTTTTTTTTCCTTTGCTGCATTCCCCATCCTCCTTGGGTTTTTCAATATAACTTAATCCTCTTATATGTATGAGTTAGGCAAAGCAGGAGAAATAAAGAATAACTAAGCTCACCGGAGCCCATGTGAAATCTTCTGTACATTTCTGAGCAAGCAAACCTTGTTTTATAGGGAGAAAGGTATTTTTGACGTTGAAATTGAACTTTTCCTCTTGGATAATTTTCCAAAGCAGTGTGTCTGTAGAATGCAAAATAATTTCACGGGGTTTTTTTAATAATCCTTCAAAGGAAGATTTTAAAAAAATAAAAATAAAACAAAGCCATACTAAAAGCATAAATATCAGCATAATTATGTGGAAAATGCAAATGTAAAGTAATATAAAATAGGTTGAACAGAATGGCTGAGCCTAGGTTATTAGTTTTAATATAAAACTTACCTTATATACTGTAGAAGAGAAATTCAGCTTTAGTATAAACACATAAATAAATGATTACATATTTATTCTAGATTTTCTGTTTTATAAGCTGATTCAAATATACAATAAAATCAAGAAGACTTCTGCTTGGGGCACTTTTTATTGGCAGGTGATTAATAGCTTTCATAAATCAACAAATAATAAAAAAGCACTCTATTTTATTGAGCTCTCTCCTTCAGACTTCCCTCATTTGACAGCAATAAAAAATACTCATCTATAGTGATCATTTGATCTATTTATTGCTATCAGTATTTGTATGTCTATGTGTTTGTGTGTGTATGTGTTCATACATATATTCATATATGCACTGAAAGATGTAGCAATCCAATGAAGGCAGGAGAGGAAAAATAGCCCCTATTCCTTGCCAGACTTATACTGGTGGGGCAGGAAGGAATGGGATAGGTAAGATGGTTGGTTGGTTTTTACTATTTACTATTCCCGCTTTCAAAAATTTCTCTCCCAGTTCCCTTCTAAAGATTGTTTCCCCTTTGGGAGATGCTGCAGGAAGTTAAGATCCAAACCTTCAACTGGTCCATTCCCAGACAACCTTCAGTTTGCTCCTTTTGTCCCAAGAGGGCCAATCAGATTAATGGCAAGGCTCAGCTCCTGGAAAATGCTTCCAAAGGTGATTCATGGAATTTGTATTCCAGGCTCAGCGAAAGAGGTATTGAAAACAGTCCTTGAAAGTACTCTTGAGATCTTTACTTCAGCCTTTTCTAATAGGCGAGTCATTTAATTAACTTGTGTTATAATTTCTATTTTACATCTCTTTTTTCCCCCTAAAGGAACACATGCAAATTGTAGCAATGAGGTCATTGCTGTCTAATAGAATTGGGGGCATATATATAATTAAAGGTGTCCTCATTATCATGAATTTGTTGGCTCCCTTCATATATAAGTAGTTGGAGAGCATTGTAACATGTTTTGACCTTTTATTAAAATTGTATGAAAAAAAATGGTCAGGTGAGTTACCTGTTGAAGAGTCAACAGAGATTTAAGGATGCCAGTCTCCAATACCCACAACTTTCTGTTGTTGGCATTGTCAATGTGGCAGTAGTTCTAGTATCTGTGTTTTGTCTCCATTTTTGGAGTCTCTGCACTATTGTGGCGAATATCTGTAGCTCAGGTGTAAGATGAGGGTGAAGTTTCATTCTCCAAGCTTGTGGGTTGGTTTCTGAACATTTCACTACCAGGCTAGGTAACATCTTCAGCAGATTTTAGGGGATGTCAGTGCCAGTGTTCTTCTGTTTATAAAGGCTTCAGATTTGGGTATGTCAAGTGATGGGTCAGGTGTGAGTCACCAATGAGAGTCTTGTGATGGGTCTTGTGATAGGGAGGTTAAATCAGGTCAGGGTCATTGGGAGGTGAACTGCTGGTGGGGAGTTGCGTGGGTTGGTTGAGGGTCAGTGCTGTCTCTGGTTGGCTGTGCAGTTGATTTGGATTCTGAGGGGTTCGTAGGCTGGTTGTAGATCAATGTGTCTATTGATGGAATTGCTTGTGGAGTGCCAGGCTTTGATGAACTCATGAGCGTGGCGGGTGGTAGCGTGGTTTTTGTGTTGCTCCAATTGAACTGGTGCTGTTTTGTGTTGGGGTGGGTAGAGATTAAGGATTTTTGCACTATGTCATACAGGATGCCATGACTGTTCTGCCGATGTAATGAAAAACAGTACAGTGACTCACTCTTTAATGAACGACGCCGTGCCATAGATTTTCAAATCATACTTGGTTGAGTGAAGATTGAATGTTCTTTGGAGTCTTTCAGTCAAAAAAGATAAACCGTGGTGCCAGTGTGTGCTACTCTAAGTACATATTTCTTTTCACCTTGAACAGGGTTACAGCTAATTCAGCATCCAAGCATATAGTCCTCAGAATGTAATATACTTTTCCACAAACTATCTCTGGTTCTTCCATTACAGCATTTGAGTATCACATACAACTTTCGCCAACTGCTATCACCTGAGAGCCAGTCTAATGAAATGGTTAAGGCACCAGGATAGAAACCAGTAGACCATGAGCTCTAACCCTGACTTAAGCACAAAGACAGCTGGATGACCTCAGGCCAGTCCTCCCCTCTCAGCCTTATAAAGAAGACAAGGGCAAATCACTTCTAAAATCTTGCCAAGAAAACTGCAGGGATTTGTCCTAGTAGTCAACTAGGAGCAGGGGTGGGTTCTAACTTACCTCGCCGCCGGTTTGCTTCCTCCCATGCCACGTGACTGTGCCGTGCAAGCGCACGTGCATGCGCAGTGCGGGCGCACGTGCCTGCGCAGTGCGGGTGCACACACATGCGCAGTGCCAAAAATTCGCCAAAATTCCCCCCCAAAAAAGCCAAAAACAAGATGGTGGCACATGCGCAGTTCTGGGGACTCGGCTTCTGTGCATGCGCAGAAGAAAAAAAATAGCAAAAAATCCCCCCCCCAAAAAAAATCCCAATTTTTTTTTCAAAAAAAAAGATGGCGGCGTCCATGGACCGGCACCGACAGAAACAGCTGCATGATGTCACCAGCGGTTTGTACTGGTTCCATAGAACTGGTGCGAACCGGGAGGAACCCACCTCTGCCTAGGAATCAAAATTGACTTGAAGGCATACACACACTATTACCTAGTTTCATATGTACTCTGAGCAACCGGCTGCATACTTCGAAATATATTGTATATGTATATTATATATACGGTATATATCCCTTTTTCCTTAATATCATAATCATTCAATACATCTATTTTTCCTCTTGATTTAACTCATTGATTCATGCTCCTTATTACTGCTTCTCCTACATTCCATGTCTATTCTTCCGTCTGTTGTGGGCATCACCACTTGCTACCCATTCATGGCTACAGAAAGCAAGCTAAAGAAGGAGTAGACTAGGTTGCCAGGCTTAACTGCAGCATTCCCTGCTAATGGTAAGCACAATATTAGCCAGTGTTTAGCAACCATTTTAGCAACATTGTAGTTTAGCAACCATTTGAACTCAATCAAATTCAAGGTTTTAAAGGATCTGTGATCATTTATATTTGCTGACACCGTTCTTTAAACCTCTTAACTGGATTAGCTGAGTCATGATCAAAGCAGCACAGTTGGCACTAGGATGGTTTTATTAAACTGTCCCAGAAGACCTACAAACCCACTGAATCATTTGTAGGAAGGTGTCACCTTCAGTTCCCCCACCCCTTTTAAAATGAGAACTAAGCCAATCTGCTTCTTCAACTTGTAAAAGAATGCAATAGAAGACATACACAATTTTTATTTAGATTAACATTTTAAATAATTTTAGAATTATACTAAAATAATAAGAATAATGCTCTCACCAGTAGGTCGCTATCTGGTTACACCATTTGCTATGCAGATAATGCTTTTCCAATGTTGCATGCAATGCCGTGTATGCATGATGATTTGGAAAATGAAAAGCTGTCAGTGAAAGGATGTTTTCCAATAATTAAGACGTTTTCTTACACGGTGATCAAGAAATATGAACAAGGACAGCAGCAAAGCCAAATCCTAGCCTCTTTTAAAATTTAGTTTGCAATAACATCTTTTCAATCTGTAAACTTGGTGTATGGCTGGGGCCCAATATGTTGTTTGGAAGAATGCCTACCTGTCCAGAAAAAGGGGGATATTGTAATCAAGACTTGTAGGGAATATCTTCTGAAGGATGGGTAGCATGTTTATAAATTACCTTTTTGCCCATGTTTCTGTGACAGTCCATATTTTGTGAATTAGCAAGTCCATCATAACCTGCAGCTATTGTAAAGGGATGCCCAATATATGTATCCAATGGGCTAAAATGTTTAAGGACCCCATATGAGAGCAATCTACTAAGTTCTTTATTTGCTTTATTTATGTTCTGTCACCTTGTATAAAGGATAGTGTGAATATAGAGTACGTTATTATCATCATCTGCAAACTAGAAGTGAACATTTGATTATGGAAGGAAAAATCCACAGCCTGCTCTCAGATGGGGAATTCCAGGATCTCAGAGAAATCAGTCTTGTGTTTGTTTGAGGCAACAAAGCAATCCTTCAGCTAGACCAGTGTTTCGCAACTTTGACAACTTTAAAATGTGTGGACTTCAACTCCCAGAATTCCCTAGCTGGGAGAGAGTTGAAGTCCACACTTCTTAAAGTTACCCAGGTTGAGACTAATGGGCTGGACTTGGTCTTTTCAAATCACTGCACGATCTGTGAGCTTTTATATCAGGATCTGTTTATGAGTCACTCAAGCTGGTCTTATCAAAATTCCCTCTGTAGTTTTCTTCTTTAATGGAATGATCAGAAAGTTTTATTGCTCTACAGCAATTTATCTGTACAAAAAACAGGATCAGATGTCATTATTTCTTGAAAGAATGAGTTTGCTAAAGAATATATATGTCTCTCTCCTCTTTTCCTTTCCATGATTATTAGACACGGCATGGGGTGAAAAGAGTTTTCAGCTTATTCTGAGTTTAAATTCAGTTTTTATCTGATACCATTTGAAAATATTTTTGATGTCATCACATACCGACAGAATGATCAATCTGAAATTCCTAAGAATGGTTTTCTGTGAATCCTGGCTCCAGAATACAGATGCTGAGATAGAAATAAGCTAGAGATAGGGAGTTGGAGCTAGAGCTAGAGCAGATAGAGATAGAGATGATAGAGACACAGACTCATCAGCTAGCCACACCCTTATGGGATTAGAACCTGGGCCACTTGCCTTGTTATGCAAATGTTTAAACCTCTGATATATATATAGGGGTGTTTACCTGTCTTTGAACCTTCAGACTGTTATTGGATTCTTTTCATTTTACCCAACATTCCCCTATAGACCTGTCCTACTCTTTGTTACTGTTGTGGCCTGTCGGCCACCGGCCTCTCCAGCAGCCGAATCAGAGGAGGAGGTGTGGGAGTCAGGGTCAGCATTAAGGCAACCTGAGAGCTCTGAGTGGGAAGAGGGAATGGAGCTGGCAGGAAATGGAGCTGTCAGAGATAGAGACAGAGGCGGAGCCTGGGCCAACCATCAGCCCTCAGATGGAGAGTCAACAGCCCCCAGGTCTGGAGATGGCTGATGAGGAAGAGGAGGAACAGCTGGGTCCAGTGCCTGATGTGCAGATGCACAGAAGGCAGAGGAGAAGAGAGCAGTGGAAATTTATGGGCCGATCCTTGGGACGGAAGAGCCACCATTGCTAGCGAAGCCCTACCCTAGCTCTGGGGATAAAAGGCAGGAAGCGGAGATGAATAGGTGTGGAAGACAACTATTCATCTCCCTGCCAGACAGACTTGTTAGCCTGTTACTGGGGCTACTGGCGCTCTTAATAAAGGAATCATTGATTTAACTACAGAGGGTTTGTCGTATTGGGAGTTGGGTCAGAACATAGGTAGAGATAGAGATAGACAATTATTTTTGTTAGGAATGGTGGCACTAGGATTTCTGCATATGATTTGGGAATACTGGTTTGTTTGTTTAAAAAATGGACAAGCATCAAACAGAAATACTCACTGGCATAAAATTCAACCAATCCACAACTCCATAACTGTATTTAGGCAGTATTGCATCTTGAGCTTCATCATTGCTCAAATTTGCTATAACCTCAATTGGGGGGAAGGGGAATTTCCTTGTTGTTGTTGTTTTCATAGTAATGGTGATGTTTTCACGCATCCAATAACACAGACCTGGCTGCCTGGTATTGTTACTAAGATCCCAACACCAAATTTAACCCTGTAAAATTTCCCTGTAGAACCTTCAGTTCTCTGGTTCATATATTGGGCAGTGGGATATACTTGTTTGTCAGCAATCTAACTTTTCATAGTTTATTTTCAAGTGACCCTTCCTGGTAATTGAGCCACGGTGGTGCAGTGGTTAGAATGCAGTACTGCAGGCTACTTCTGCTGACTGCCGGCTGCCTGCAATTTGGCCATTCAAATCTCACCAGGCTCAAGGTTGACTCAGCCTTCCATCCTTCCGAGGTGGGTAAAATGAGGACCCAAATTGTTGGAGGCAATATGCTGACTCTGTAAACTGCTTAGAGAGGGCTGTAAAGCACTATGAAGCGGTATATAAGTCTAAGTGCTATTGCTATTGCTAATTAGCAAAATGTCAGACCTTTATTTTTCCAATCCAGTCTAAAGAATGCCTCACTTGCACACAATATATCTCATCACAAAGAATAGCTGGTCTTTAAAATCATTTGGTTAGAAGACTGCAAGCTGTGTAATTGTTTTGCTGAAATTTCTGGAAGGCAATCAAGTGCAAGCTGAAACAGTTAGGTTGCGTGCAACCGCCTAATTACACTTTTGCCACTCCCAAAATATTCCCCTTATCAGAATAGATTAAAATCAGAGATATTGTTTCATGCCATTTTGAAATAGGAAAAAGATGGAAAGTGCAGTTTAAGCCTTAAGAGATGTTTACTGTGATTCCAAAACAAAAAACAAACAAACAAACAAAAAAACCAATATTGTCTCCCTATCCCCAACCCCAATTAGGAAAATGGAAAATCATAGCAACTTCCAATTTCTATGTGTATAAAAACAGTACATTTATGTCAGTGTCCTGCTCAGGGAGCTCTTGGGTCCTCCAGAAATATCTTAAATGCAGCCTCTAGCCATTAGAAGTTTACATAGCCCTATTGAACTATATTCTGAGAGAATCTGAAAAATGTAATTTATGAACTGATTTAAATGTGTTAATAGTATCACAGGGAAAATCAAGAACTAAATAGCATTGTCTTGTGTGAGAGAAGAATTAACACACACACACACACACACACAAACACAAACACACACAAATTCAAAGTCATGACAATCAATTGAAAGTTTTTCAATTCCTCGCCCACCTAGTAACTTTCCACTGAAATCCCTTCCCTTATGCAATTTTTATTCATAATTAAAGGATAAGTTTTTACAAGAACAGCAAGGCTTTGTTGGCTCTGCGTATGTTCAGATGAATTTCCTCAACAGGAATCTAACCTGTTGACTTTGAATTGTGGTCACTTCTATTCTGGAATTTCTATTTTTTTAAATATAAATATTTTGCAGCACAGCAAAACGTCCCTACTTCTAGGTGTTTTTTTCCTTGTAAAAGCAACTGTGTAAATCTTTGTGCTGGGGTGTACTCTGTGGCTGTTTCATCACAACAGGTTAGTTTGGAAATTTCTCTTGGAAATAAATAGCCATCCCTCTGCAATATTTTTCAAGGGATTCCATTGTTGTCTGAGTGTTTAAAAGTTTAACATTAATCTCTTAACACTTATACAGGTGTTCTTTTTTTCAGCAACCAGTTTTGACATTTAAAACAGCTTTCCTTTAACCGGAAAAGGGAAGCATTGATTATTTGTATTTTCCCCAAGCCAGATGCTCTCTAGATGTCAGGAAAGGTCATTCATGACATTTCTGGGAATTGAAATCCATACTTCTGAGATAGTACAGAACGGTGGACAGTTGTTATAGAATTTCTGAATATTATTTGGGAGTGGTTTTTTGTTTGTTTGTTTGCTTGTTTGTTTGTTTGTATGAACACCAAAGAGTAAAAGTATCTCAACCTATTCTATCCCACCATGGCATTCAGATGACCTGTGTTTAGTACTGTGCAGGCAAAATCAGCACTTTTGAAGATCTTTGGACCTCCAATTGACTGCAACCTTAGCTGTGGTGTTGTCTGGAGATTTAAAACCTCACTCTTTTCCTAGTGTCACCTTTAGTAGCAATAGGAATAGCAATAGCACTTAGACTTATATACCGCTTCATAGTGCTTTACAGCCCTCTCTAAGCGGTTCACAGAGTCAGCATATTGCCCCCAACAATCTGGGTCCTCATTTTACCCACCTCGGAAGGATGGAAGGCTGAGTCAACCTTGAGCCGGTGAGATTTGAACCGCCGAACTGCAGCTAGCAGTCAGCTGAAGTAGCCTGCAGTGCTGCACTCTAACCACTGCGCCACCTCACTAGTAATAGTGCAATAGACCGGTGAGGAGCTAAAGGCTGCTTTTTCCTTCTGTAAGATGTAAGGTAGATATTCGATGCTGTTGCAAAATGTCTGTAAGTTAGCAGGCTTTGTACATTACTGTAAAGTCCTCCACATACTGTATACAGAAAATAATTACTTAGCGAGCTTGGCAAATTGCAACATTTTATTGTAAATCCTCTTATCTTATACTGCATCTGTATTGCTACTTGTAACAATTAAATAAAGAAGAGTTCTCTAATCTGACACCTGCAGAAGAGAGGGAAAGTAACAGTGTGTCAGGAATCATGTCTCACGCACAGATTTCTCTGGCAGAGAATCAACTGTCTGAATTCCCAAATTATGGACAGTATTTATGCCATCCGATTATCCTCAGACATTGTCTGCCTCTGAGCCTCTTACAGACACTGAAGATGATAACAGAATAACAGAGTTGGAAGGGACCCTGGACATCTTCTACTACAACCCCCTGCTCAAGAAGGAAACCCCATACCGTTTCAGACAAGTGGTTGTCCAATCTCTTCTGTGTTGGAGCACCCACAACTTCTGGAGGCAAGCTGTTCCACTGATTAATTGTTCTAACCGTCAGGAAATTTCTCCTTAGTTCAAAGTTGCTTCTCTCCTTGATTAGTTTCCACCCATTGCTTCTTGTTCTACCCTCAGGTGCTTTGGAGAATAGCTTGACTCCCTCTTCTTTGTGGCAGCCCCTGAGATATTGGAACACTGCTATCATGTCTCCCCTAGTCCTTCTTTTCATTAAACTAGACATACCCAGTTCCTGCAACCGTTCTTCATATGTTTTATCCTCGAGTCCCCTAATCATCTTTGTTGCTCTTCTCTGATGATTAGAAAAAAAACATTATTAAAATATAAAAACTATTAAAAAGAAACATATTAAAAACATTAAAAAACAACTAAAAACTCATTCACCCCATTTCATGGCCGGATCTCGCCAAATTATAGAGGCGAGATCAACGGCCCCAAGCCTGCCAGAAGAGCCAGGTCTTCACAGCTTTCCGGAAGGCCAGCAGGGTGGGGGTAGTCCGGATCTCAGGAGGTAACTGGTTCCAGAGGGCCGGGGCAGCCACAGAGAAGGCCCTCCCCCGCGGGCCCGCCAGCCGGCACTGTTTAGCTGACGGGACCTGGAGGAGCCCAACCCTGTGGGATCTTACCGGTTGCTGGGAGCTATGCGGTAGAAGGCGGTCTCGAAGCTCAGTCGTAGGTTCCACTTCAATATTTATTTTATGGGGGGGGAGGTTTCTTCCCCTTTGCCAGAGGCAAAGGAATAAACATTTAGTAGCACAGGCCTTGCTTTACTTCTTAAATGAACTGAATGGATGTACTTTATATTTGCAAAAAGACTCAATCACCCATTCCTACTGGGTCAGTTATATGCAGCAGCTTGTGTAAAATTTCTCTAACAGTCACAATGTCAGGGTTCCAGATAGCATCTGAAATCAAATCAGAGTCCAAGGCAAAGCAGTCCTCTAACTTCCAATTTATTTCTAGAGCCATGCTGGCACGGCTGTGAGAAACCCGGATCTGAAGTCCCCGGGGTTTCTCCAGCCAGTTGAAAGTTCAAGCCCTTGTCCCCACACCCCCAAGTCCATCACACGAACCAATCTTCATCTGGCACTTGGCAGGAAACTCCCATCTCCGTGCAGGTGCAGGACAAAGGATGACCTTGGCAATCTGAAAGGAATTTGTTATGGCTACGCACATCCCTCATGCAACAGCCCCTCCCAAATTCCCATAGCAAGCCTACATTCTAAAGCATAAGTGTGGCAGGCCAAAGTCTCTAATAAAATATGGCTTCGGCCTGACAGACAATATCTGGGAAACAATGGCAATATAATAATACAATGCCCATTATTATCCATCCATGAATACTTCTTAAAATACATACACTTAGAGCAATTGTGTATTCCTTCATCTTGTCCTTTTTTTAGATTCAGCATGCAGTGTGAGACTTGCTAGTATACACAGCATGTTTGATGAATATGCTTATAGATACATTGCAACAGTAGTGGTGCAGAAAGACAGAGAAAGAGAACAGTAAAGAATGACTGAATATGGGTTTCATTTTTCTTTAAATGGAAGCTAAATATTAATATTCATTTTCATGCCAATCTCCCATTTCAAGTGAAACCCGGCTACCAAGTTCCCATGATAAACAGAAAAAGTCATTTTCTATGTCCAGGGTCTGAAAAAGCTACATATATATCCATCAATGTGTTCATGAATGTCTCCTTTGTGGTTTGCTAAGCCCCTGCCTGACTTTATTTTGGACGTATTGATTTTTACATTTTTTTTCCCTAATTGTAAATTGGAATATGAAACAGATTGAAACACAAAAGAACTCCTTCCTTTGTCATTAATTTCATTTTCAATTTTGGGAGAAAAATATTACTTCAGAAGCATGCTGGAGGGGAGAGGGAGGGGAAACAAAAGTCATGGGAGGTAAGGAGAATCACACTGAATTGGATGAGGTAATGCTTTCTTCTAAATGGGTATTTTGTGAGTGGCCATGCAGATTGATAGTCCTTTTGTGAATGGGCAAATTTCCCTTTTGCCATAGCAGTCATTCTATTAAAATAGCCATGGTACATTCTAACACTTTCAGATGTATTGAAACTGTATTAGTATAACGGTAGTAATTTATTTTGTCCTTAAAAACTAAGTGTGCTGAGTACCTCAAAAAGTTTTGAAATTCTTTTTTTCTTTTTTTTTTTGGATTTTTTTTTAAATTTTATTTAGAAAATTAAAATACAAAAGGGGGGGAAAAAAAGAAATTTTACAAGGACAAAACCAAACCAGACCAAAGCATTAAAAAAAAGATGAGTTAAAAGGACAAAAAACAAAAACACATCTTATCCCTCCCCCCCTCCAGTTGAACACTGACAAATATATTGCAACAATAATAGCTTTCTCCCCTTACAAAACAGCTCCAAAAAAGTTCTGAAATTCTTATTCTATATTCTCTGGAGGACTTGCTCTGTTTACAAACAGTGCTCAAGTGACAGTAACCCAGTTTTAAAATGAGTTGCCAGTGCCATTAATTACGGTTGATTAATACAGAGTGAGGTTTCCCAAATTCTGCCTGAATTCAGAGTTCTTCAAAGCAGTCTTTACATGAATCAAAAGCAACAGCATTCGCCTAACATTTATTTGGAATATTATATTTCAGTTCAGTTAGTTTATTTCCTATTTACCTGTGAATCATTAAAGAGGGATTGTACTCACAAAAATTTTATTTGGGACCAGTTCCATGGCGAGAGTTTTTTCCGCAGACTAGAGGGGGCGTGGTTTTATGTGCTGCCTGCATCCCACGGATGGGGCTTTGCTTGTTTGTGCGGACCGATTTCTAGCATGCCACAGCCCCGGTGCCAGTCCATAGATTGAGAGTTGGGGACTCCTAGCTTAAAGTCATCTGACTGGTTTTGGAGCTTCAGGTTATTTTAGTCACTTCCTAATTTTAACAAAATCCCCAATTGCTACATATTTGCACAAATCCCTGGTGAGAACTCTTTAAAGTTAATGACTGATTCAGCATGACCAGAAGACCATTTGGTGCAAGCTTTAATTTAGAATACCTTTGGCATGAACAACCACAATCCATTGTATGTGACATCTTCTTACTAAATACCAGGGGTGGGTTCCTACTGGTTCGGACCAGTTCGCCGAACCGGTAGCAACCCGCTAGTGACGTCATCCGAACTGGATCGGTGGTTGCCAGTCCGTGGGGGCCACCATCTTTTTTTTTAATTTTTTTTTAAATTTTTTTTCTGAGCATGCTCAGAAGGTGATTTCCAGCACTGTGCATGCAGTCGCCATCTTTTTTTGGCTTTATTTGTTTTATTTTATTTTTTTCAAATTGAAGCCCAGCGGCACCTCTACCTAGGATCGAACTCACAACCTCCTGATTGTAAGGCAAAAGTTCTACCTCTAAGCCACAGCAGCTATAGCTGGACAAAAATCAATTCTGCTTGCTACTAAGTGGCTGTTTTTTTTTTTAATGCTTTTAATGGTTTTTTTAAAAGGATATTTTATTGTTAATTTTTTTTAGGGCATTTCGTTGTTTTTAGGAAATGTTTTTTTTAAAAAGATATTGTTTTTAGGAAATGTTTTATTTGTAATGGAGTATTCTGCTTTTTAGTGCAGGTTGGTCTTTGTCTTAGAACTGTGTTTCTTAACAATTGCAGGGATGCATGCATCTTAGCATCTTTTGGTCCTTGCTCAAGCAGGAGACCCTACACCATTTCTGACAATTTTGTGTGTTTCTGTGTGATAACTGGTTTTTGAGGTAATTGCTTCTTGCAGCAATCACCTTTTATGTGACTCCATGGCTGCTTTCATATGTTCATCTGTGTGTGGCTTTTAAGTGCAGGTTGGTCCTTGACTTACAACTAGTCATTTAGTGACTGTTCAAAGTTACAATGGCAGCGAAAAAAGTGACTTATGACCATTTTTCACACTTAACGACCGATGGTCATTAAGTGTGAAAAATGGTCATAAGTCACTTTTTCACCACATTTTACAAGTTGGCCACTCCCACCAGGTCACACGACCAAGCCACTCCCACCCAGTCACATGGCCGTCAAGCCACTCCCACCCAGTCACATGGCCGTCAAGCCACTCCCACCCGGTCACATGGCCATCAAGCCACTCCCACAAAATTAAGCCACGCCCACAGAGTGGTAGTAAAAAAAATTGGAACCCACCCCTGCTAAATACCATGCTGAAGGAGAACTCTGTGTCAACTCTATGAACTTTTTTTTTTAAAGTGTATTGTCAGGTTTCAAAAACCAAGAACGATGCACCGAGGTTCATCTAAGCAGTTCTGTTTATTGTTCCTCATCTATAGACAAAAATGTTGCCAAACTAAAGCAACTACTTGCATTATTCAAGATATATTCTGAGAACTCCTAGAGAACAGCAGTCTTAATTCTCTTCTCACAACAACAACAACAAAAACCTTTGCTGTCTTTTGCTCCTGTGGAATGCATTCCAAGGGTGGGTTCCACTTACCTTCCCTACCCGTCACGTCGCGCAAAAGACCCGGAAATTACCCTCTGCGTATGCGCAGAAGCCTTTGCGCATGCGCAGAGGGGGGTTTTTTTGCAACCCGCGGCGAACGGAGGACTGGTTCGGGAGTGTGGACCGCCGGTCATTGCTGCCGGTTCTGCGAGCGGTGGTAAATTTCCGCTACCGGTTCTAAAGAACTGGTCCGAACCGGCAGCAACCCACCACTGACGCATTCCCTCTCTCCTGGAACCTTCTGGAAATCCGGATTACAGGTAATCCTCAATTTACGACCACAATTGAACCCAAAATTTATGTTGCTAAGTGAGACAGTTCTTAAGTGAGTTTTGGCCCATTTTACAACCTTTCCTGCCTGCCACAGTTGTTAAGTGAATCTGGCTTCCCCATTGACTTTGCTTCTCAGAAGGTAGCAAAAGGTGATCATGTGACCCCATGACTCTGCAACCATCACAACTATGAACCATGGAATTTTTTTTACCAATGGCTGGAAAAAAGGGGGGAAGATTAAGAATGTAATCTATATTGTTAAGTAAATTAAATACTCAGACAACACGATGTTTACTAAGCATTAAGAAATGTATTTAATAGAAAATCAATAAAATAATAATAAAAAAATGTGAACTAGTTGCCAGGCATCCAAATTTTGAACACATGACCATGGGGATGCTGCAATGGTCATAAATGTGAAAAATGGTCATAAGTCACTTTATTCAGTGCCGTTGTAACTTTGAATAGTCACTAAAAGAACTGGATCACCTGTACATTCCACCACATATATTAAGTCTACTGCTTTCCCTCATTAATATTCATTGTTCTTGTATATACCAATTATGTCTTTAAAATATTTAATAAGATATTTAGCTGGTGATTTTGCATCGATAAGTAGATTTAGGTAACTTCCCCCCCCCCCCGACTAGTTTATTAAAGATATTAAAAATGATTTGGAAGAAGTGCTTTGATTTTTATGTGAACACAGCACCTCTCCTCTATTCAGAAATGCCCCCTTTGTCAGGCTTCTACACAAATTTAAAAAAAGATGTTAGATTAATGAATAGACTTATTTTATTATAACAAAAAAGAAAGGGGGAAAAATAGAGCTGAAACATATAGCGGTAGTCATTTGGCTTGACAAGTAGACTAGAAATGTATTTCCCTAAAAATAATTACAATGTTTGACATCATTTTTCAATGTCTTCCTGAAATAACTCTTATCTTGCTTGTTTTGTACTGTGCTGCCTTTATTAGAATTTAATAAATTATAAGTCAAATATTAATTATGGTGGTATTTGTAGCAGAGTGAAGGTGCACTCATCTGGCATCTACCTTGTTGCCATGATGTATGAAAGGAATATAGTCTTCTCAAAACCTGTGTTGCCTTTCGGATTATTACAGAGTTAAAAATGCATAAAATGAAATTAATTTGAAGAGTGTTTATGTACCATAGATGTATGCAGGTGGAGGTTTCAACCCTCCCCTCCACTGAGGGAAATAAATCAATTTCACAGGAAATAAATGAAATCAAACTTTATCAGAAAATGAAAAGGAAGAAAGAATTGGAATTTAAATTTACTAATTTTTCACAAATTGTTAAAATCCTGGATTGTTCTCCTGGGCCTTTGGTTAGGATGATAATTGAGCCCCTGTGGGGGTTTTTTTAAGTATATTTTTCTTCTCCCTGTGTAATGGGATCAGTTTCCAGTCAATTGTATTTTCTTTTTTTTTTATGTTCAAACTTGAGATAGTACATTAAATATTTATACTGCTTGGTTTAATATATAAACCAAGATCACCAGATTGGGCTGATATGCTACAAATAAACAGCTGTTTCTGGTTCTTGAAAGAGAAACTGCAGAAATCAAAAGTATAAATCAAATAACATGGTAATTGTAAATAAAACTAATACGTCCAAACAGGGGGGGAAATGGATTTAAAAACTTGACAATAAACCAATAAACATAAAAGATTTAACACAGAAAAACAAATTAAATTAAATGCAATTCCTAATTCAGTCATAGTAATACTATCTAAAACATTTACTCCAGAGGTGGGTTGCTCCCGGTTCAGACTGGTTCTTTAGAACCGGTAACGGGAATTTCCCGCAGTTCGCCAAACCGGGAGCGATCGCCGGTTGGCCACGCCCATGAACCGGGTCTCTCGGCGGCACCATATGCGCCGCCATAGGCACCGCCATTTTGTTTTTGGCTTCTGCACACGCGGAGAAGCTGTTTTTTGCTTCTGCGCATGCGCAGAAGCTGGGTTTTTGGCACTGCACATGCACGCACACCCGTGCGAAGCGCGCACGCCCACATGGCACGGGAGGAAGTGAACCGGTGGCGAGGTAAGTTAGAACCCACCCCTGATTTACTCCTATGCTTCAATTTCCCTTGATTACTTTTTTTTCCCTGGAAATTTTTTTTCAATTCAAGGCTCCCTGACTCCATAGTAACTCTATTCCAAATGCTAACCTAACATTCTGGACACCAACGTTGTCTTCCTTTCCCAAGCTTGGTCTGTAATTTCCTCCTTGGTTTTTTTTTTTAAGCAAGGGTCCCCAATCTCTGGTCCGTGGGCTGGTACCGGTTTGTAGCCCATTGGGAACCGGTCTGCACAAGCAACAGGTGAGTACATGATGCTCCTTTTGCGCAAGCCATCCCCTCTCCCCCATCGCCACTGCCACTGCTGCCAGTCCACAGAGCCGGAAAGGTTGCCGATCACTGTTTTAAAAGACTGAAACTTTTCTTCAATATACTAAAATATAGCAGCCTGGTCAGTTTGGCAACTAATCAATTAAAGCTGCCAGTTGTTTCCTGAAGAAATCTGGACTACTGCTAGATGGTAGGAAAGAGAAACCAAAACTTCTAACTTTTTGCTATGCAGCTAAGAAAATCTTAGATATTTCTTAATACCTCTGTTTTAATCCATTTCTATCTTGCCACATCAAAAACGTGTTTTGAAAGGCACAGGTTGTGTTTCTAAATTAACATTTATTTTGCTGAAGAGACTATCATGCTATACATTTAATGTAGCCATAATTGTCTGCAGGAGGTCCTTCCTATTAACGTTCCCAATGGCCTTCAGTGGGTCTATAATTTGCTTGAAATAAAATAAGGCTCTCATTCTCACCTATATAGTCAAGGTATTTTAAGAACACCTTGTGCATTGAGCTCCTGCCTATAAATCCATCCTTCATTTTAGGAAATCTGCAGTCTCTCCCTCCCTCC
>QLTV01002419.1:11221259-11233598 GCA_003457575.1 Thermophis baileyi | reverse complement strand
TATCAGCAGCTCCTTGGGCAGTTTGAGCTTCCTGAGTTGGCGCTTGAGCTTCAGGTTTCCTCTTTCTTCATAAGCAGAAATGCAATTCTTTTCTATGACCCATCTGGATTCATTTAATTAAACGTGCTGTTTGCCCCCTTGCTACCTTGTACCTGTAACTTGTACTTTCTGCTTAACGTGACAATAAGATTGTTATAACGGGCCAACCTTTTTTTTAATGGAAAGTCTTTAGGCAAATAGGGAGCAAAAGGCAAGACCATTTGCCATTGCCATTGTCTGCTTCCCACATGACCAATGTTGATTTCTATTTTAATATTGTAGCTATTTTTATAAAGCTGGGAAAGATACATATATGCAGTATGCTGAACAGTGTTTATTTTATTTTTCTGGTGCTACTTTTTATATAGGTGTATATATAAACCAGGGGTGTCAAACTCAAGGCCCAAGGGCTGGATCCAGCCCACGGGGTGCTTAAATCCGGCCCGCGGGGCCAGCCTGGAAATACCAAAGGACTGGCCCGCGGTGTCTCTGCTGGCCAAAATTGGACACGTGCGGCCCCCCTGCAGCCCGTTTTCGGCCTCCCTGGCCTCCTGCAACACTCTGCCATCCAAAAACGGGAGGTCTCGGGAGGCTGCCATGCAGCCTGTTTTTGGCTGGCAGACTGCTGCAGGAGACCATGGAGGGCAAAAACAAGGCGCGGGGGCCGGGCGCAGCCTCCCGTGCCCCGTTTTGGCCGGTAAAGTGCTGCAGGAGGCTGTTTAAGATGAAAACGGGGCAAAGGCGGCTGTGTGTGGCTCCCCCGTGCCCTGTTTGACCAGCAGGGTGCTGCAGGAGGCATCCGTCCCATCTCCTCCCCGCTTCCCGCCCCCCACCAGTCCGCGGAGAACTACAATGCTGATCTGGCCCTCGAAGAAATCCAGTTTGACACCCCTGATAGAAACTCTTCACAGATTAACCTCTATAATCCAGTTGTGACTTTGCAAGATACAAACATGTATCTTTGCAAGATACAAACATAGATTTCATTGCATGTAAATCTATGCAATGAAATCCTTTCAACCTCCAGCAATTACAACTCATACTTCTTCCAGCTTCTGTTACATATTTTGGAAGCATTACCAGGGATGAAAAATGAATTGCCCCAAGGCTATTGTATCAATAAAAAAGGTCATATAAAAATGTACGCACAAACTCCAGAGAAGTTTTCATTGGATTAGCTTGTATGGAATGGATATTTGCTTTTATCATCTTCTTCTTTTCATCTTCTCCCTACCAGATCCTAAACTTTTAACAGAATTGTTAAGGAATTGTGCAGAGTAACCTCTGGGCCCTGAAGGCTTGCACAGTGAACCGTAATGTTGCAGTAGATATAAGTAATGATTCAGTCAATAAACAGATACGTTAAAGTGTATAAAAATAGTTTACTCAAAGAAATAGCACAGTCCAAATAAAGTCCGAATCATACACGTTCAGTCAGTCAGTGTTTAGAAGTACAGCAGTCTCCTTACCAGCCTTTCTTTGTCTTAATCAGCAAACAAAGATTTCAACTATCACAGATAGCTAGCTACACACAGAGCTTACTCTCAGACATGAAGTCAATTAAGCAATGGATCAGTAGAAGAGAGAGAGAACTAACCATGTTCTCTAGCTCCCTCTTATGGCCGTTACTGCCAGTCAGAATGCAACAATGCATTTAAAGCAAT
Source organism: Thermophis baileyi (assembly GCA_003457575.1). NCBI lineage: Eukaryota > Metazoa > Chordata > Lepidosauria > Squamata > Dipsadidae > Thermophis > Thermophis baileyi. The sequence goes on along the minus strand of QLTV01002419.1, from coordinate 11,231,895 downwards.
ATTACATATATACATTTAAACATTGATTTGTGGCTTGTTTATATTAACCAACCCAACTGTTTGGACAGAGTCCTAACAAGAATTTTAAGTTTATTATTCATATTATATTTATTCACATTAAGTTCAAGTTATAATTTTATTTTATTGTTATATTATTGACAACTGTCTTGGAGATCTGTCATCTTCAGGGATAAAAGAGAGGAAGAAAAACAAATGTTTGAGTCATTTTGTTAAGTAAGTCTGTAATTCTACAAAATGATTTGTAATAATTTATTAATAGTAGCCTTATGTAACAAAAGTGTGAAGATTTGGCTCTACACACAGTTCAATATTAAAATATTCTTTATTCTTCATTGGCCAAGTATAATTGGACGCACAAGGAATTTGTCTCCGGTGCATAACCTTTCAATGTACATACCGGTACAAACAACAAAATAATATAATCATAAGATACCAATAGTAGAAAGTAAAAGGAAAGATGAGAAGGATAATGGTAATATATCCCTACTACATGGATAAATATCTTTAGACTAAATATCTTTATTCCACAGTTTTGATACATCTTTGCCTCCACTCTAGTTCTTTTCTAGAAAGAGAATTTCAGAATATCAGCAATGAAACTTGCAACAACTACAAGATTTTGCCCTCATACCCAAACAATTATCAGCTGTATTTAAATAAAAGTAAAATAAAAGTAAAATAAAACATTTTCGGTTGTACCTTTCCTTAATTCAATCATTCAAGCTAGAGATTGATTGAATGATTGAATTAAGGAAAGAAACAACCGAAAATGTTTTATTTTACTTTTTGAAAAATCTTTTTCACTTCTTAATCGGAAATACTGTTGATGCAGTTTTAAGGAAAGTGGCAAATGTATCTCCACATCCAAAGATACATCTTCTTTTGTTCTCATGTGGTGAACATTGTAAGACACGAAAAATAAAACTGATTTTTAATGCATTTGTTTCAGTAAATACACTTTATTCTTTCTCAACAGGATAAACATTTTAAAAATCACTAAGTATATCATATTTCTCTTCATACCATCCAGATTAACAGTGTTATAATGACTCAATTCTATGACTGCAATATTTCAGACTGGATAGGTTGGATACTAGAAAAACACACAATTGCTTTAACAAGTCACAAATAGAGGCTGTGTTCATGCTGTCATATATTCTGAAGTGCCTCTTCTAAATCAAAGCTGAAGCCTTGCACCACCCAACCAGATGTATACACATTTTTTCCCTAAAACTCTCTCTGATGAAAGGCAGCCAGTCAGAATTATTTCCGAGTATTTTTATCTGCATTGATTTCTAGCTAGTTAGAGTGTCTCTGGAATGTGCAGAATTTCCTTTTTGCCTACACCAACCAATATCACAGGCAGGAATATTTTCTTCCTGCTAATCAGGAAAAGGATAAATTCAGTTTCTCAAAGGCAGCAATTTCCTGATCTATGTTCTATTTCCAGATACAGTTATTTCAGAGATACAGCCTAAGTAGAAACATGATCTTATTCTCATACTGCATGCAGAGCCTTTATAATTATTTACTTATGCTTCAAAAGTTATATACTAACTTTCTTCAGATGTTAAATTGGTGATTTGCAATTCTTTCAGACTTCACGCACCAACATGTGACTCTCCCCCCAATCCCAATTGCCAGCATTTCATAAGTTTTACGAAGTTTTGGCAAAATCCTGTATGACACAATAAAAGTTGTAGAGACTGCTGTAAGTATGCGAGAATATTGCAACTGTACAATTATTCAGCTTTTGTTTGGCTCCTGAACACACAGAATAGGAAAAAAGCACTTGTGAGAATCTCATTAAAATAGCTATGTCTAGAAAAAGACAGTGTGCATCCACTCTGATGTGTGTTTCCAAACATTTTTACAGAGCATTTTAACAAACTGCATCACTGTTTGGTTTGGTGGCAGCAGAACCTCAGATAGAAAGTCCATACAGAGAGTGGTAAGGACAGCTGAAAAGATTTAACTTTGATTTAACTATCCTGATGTTATTCAGGATACTGCTTATAAGCGCTATGTGCTTAGAACTCGAAGCATTGTTAGAGACCCCACACACCCACTTCATGGTCTGTTTCTGTTGCTCCCCACTGGGACGAGATTTTGAAGTATCTATAGTAGGACTACTAGATTCTGTAACAGCTTTAGATATATTAATAGAGTTGGAAGGGACCTTGTAGGTCATCTAGTCCAACCCCCCACTCAAGCAGGAGTCCCTACACCATTTCAGACAAATGGCAGTCCAATCTCCTCTTGAAAGTCTCAAGTGTTGGAGCTCTCACAACCTCCGAAGGCAAGCTGTTCCACTGGTTGATCGCTCTCACTGTCAGAAAGTTTCTCCTTATCTCCAGGTTGAATCTCTCCTTGGTCAGTTTCCATCCATTATTCCTTGTCTGGCCTTCTGGTGCCTTGGAAAACAGCCTGACCCCCTCCTCTCTGTGGTAGCCCCTCAAGTATTGGAACACTGCTATCATGTCTCCCCTGGTCCTTCTCTTCGCTAGACTAGCCATGCCCAGTTTTTGCAACCACTCTTCGTATGTTATAGTTTCCAGACCCCTAATCATCCTGGTTGCTCTCCTCTGCACTTTCTCTAGAGTCTCAACGTCTTTTTTGAAGTGTGGTGACCTTTGTTCCTTATGCCATCCATCTTGTAAACTTGCAGGATTCTATTTTGTTTTTTGCCATGTATATGTACACATTTGAATTAGACTATGTTTCTCTGTGTCATATATGTGTGTATGTTGGTATATACATAATGGTTATCTTTTGAGAACTGAATGCGAAATTTCATTTTAATGCTGATTAGTGTACATTTAAAATGACAATAAAGTTCTATTCTATTCTATTCTATTCTATTCTATTCTATTCTATTCTATTCTATTCTATTCTATTCTATTCTATTCTATTCTATTCTATTATTATGTTGGTGTAAAGATGAATTAATTATTTTTCCTTGTTCCACACCCTGATTTTTCTTAAAAAATATATAGCCAAGCTCATAAACAATCTTTTTTGTTATCAGAATACTGAAATGACTTTAATCATCTTAAGTATAATCACTAGTTCTATAAACATGTATAAACCTATTTTTATAAATTATCTTCTAGGAGCCTATACAGTTCAGTATCACCTACAGATACTCAAAAATATTTAGTTGGAAATCCAGTAGATTAAGGAAATTTAGTATTTAAAACAATATCTAGGATATAAAAACATATCCAGGAACTGATAATCCACTGGCAGCAAAATGAGGATAAATTGAAAATATCAGGAAAAACACCTCCAAAATATAAGAACCAATAGGAAGAAACTACAAAAATTATTGTAGAATAATATATAAGCATTATTATAAAACAAGTAGAGAAACATTGTTAACAGAGATGATATGAATTTAGAAAATGGTTATGGAATTATTGTTAAAAATTGTCAAGGAAGCTCAGATCGAAAGTGTTAAAGAAAAAGAAACAAATGATAAACAATATAACAAATTAATGAAATACATAAATAAATAATAATAATAAATAAGGAAAATATAAAGTAATACAGTATATTAGAAGATCAGGGCAAAACTGATCTGCAAAATAAAATGGATAAATGATAGGTATATTTAAATTCAAATACTGGAAGCTAAATATGCAAAAAGTATAAGAAACAAATAGTGCAGGTAGATCCTGAAATGCCAATATACTAATAAATAAGGAAGAAAAGCAATATTAAAGAAGAACTACATGCCTAGGAACTATATATGGAATGAATTTTTAATGATATTAGAGTATGATGTCATAATAATATAAACTTTGGTACATGATTATATATATAAAGAAGTTACATAAGCAGTTAAAACATCAGAAATTGCAGATGGTGCGACTTGATAGCACCTCTTCAAAAATACTAAAACAAATGAACAAAACCGGCATAAATGTCTTACGTAATTGGTTGGTATAATCTATTTGAATTATTCCAACAGGCTAGCTTAATATTGCAAAAATGTAGTGAATACTATACATATTTCTTAAAATACTGCATAGGATTTATCAGAAAGCTGTTCTGATTATGAACTAAATTGTATATATTTTGTACAAAAAAATCTAGTAGAAAACTGCAGAGTTGTAAATATGGATGTTTATGCATATTTTGTTGACTATGAAAAGGCAGTTCATTATGTTAACCATAGTAAGCTTCTAACTATTCTGAGAACTATAAATCTGGATAATAAAAACAATAATATGCATTATTATAAATTTATACTGAAGGCAAAAATGAAGTAAAACAAAACCTTTTCAAATATTCCATGAAATGTAACAGTGCTGTGTATTATAACCTTGCTATGTAATATATAGTCTGAAGCTGATTTCAAAGAATGCTTACAAGAGTGTCAAGTAAGTTTAAATATTAATAGTATAATAAACAACTTAAATTACACAGATGACAACATTCTATTAAAAGAGCAAGGTTTACAAAATTTACTCAAATATATCACTCGAATAAATGTTGTAGGCTAAAAATAAATCAGAAGGAAACAAAAATCATGGAATCAATTAAATGTATACGGTAGATACAGAACAGTATATGTTTTGAATGATGGATAGGATCAGCATGGAAATAAAGAGCAAAAATACATAAGCTTATTTGCTGTCATGATTGAAAATTACTGATGACCATGGAAAAGAATGAAGAGCCAGCTGGTAAACTGGCTCTTCCAACTTCCCCAGAAAAGAAGGAAACTTGAAATTGGCCATAAGTGCTCCAAGCATCTACTCCTTGTGAGAAGACAGCAAGACAATTATCTCCAGTGGGATGATAGCTCTGGGAGATGAAGGAATAGCCATCTTGTTCAAATTGCAGTCAGTGTCTTTGAAAGGACACTGTTTGAATACTTCCTTTCTAATTACTTTCAGAAATAGCTTGTTAACTGCTTTTCAGATATTAGGAACCTTTCAGTACCACAAAGGTTTTGTTGGAGAAATATTTTTTAAATACAAGTCTAAGGGTGTTTAAAAATGGGGAGGGGGGAGATAAACAATAAAAGTCTAGTCCTCAAGGACCACTGCTATCTGCCAAGCATTGTTGCAATGCCAGCACTAAGTGGATGCACAGATGACCAATTTGCAGATATAACTAATGCAACAGCTGGGGCAGAATTTGTTTCAACCCGTGGCAGTACAAATGATGGCAGCTGAGCCAATGTACATGTGTTCCAATGGGAGCTTGCCAAAGAAGTTAGGGAATGTCCCTTCTGAGCTTTTCTCCTCCCATTGTGCAGCTGTGGGCTTATCTGATAATTCTCTAGGTTGCATCACTTCACCCTGATTCTCATTATACTTTCTCTTTCAATTTTACTCCAAAATAAGCAAGTGGGATCAGTGGGTTGAGAAAGGGAAAGACTGACAAAAGTCACTCTGCATAGTTCAATAGCTCAGGTGGAGGATGTGGGGTGGGGTGGGGAAGAACCTGGATGTTTTAGGTCTTGTTTCAACATTTTAGCCACTATACCATACTGACATAAACCAAAAACCTACACTTGTTGTTTCTTTCTTTGTGCTTATGCTTAGACCATATCAACTTGTGCTCCTTTGCCTTTGGGACAAATGAGATTTTTTGAATAACTAAACCAAGGGACAGCACATATAATAGCACTTAGCACTTTAGACTTATATACCGCTTCATAGTGCTTTACAGCCCTCTCTAAGTGGTTTACAGAGTCAGCATATTGCCTCCAACAATCTGGGTCCTCATTTTACCCACCTCGGAAGGATGGAAGGCTGAGTCCACCTTGAGCCGGTGAGACTTGAACTGCCGAACTGCAGCTAGCAGTCAGCTGAAGTAGCCTGCAGTGCTGCACTCTAACCACTGCGCCACCTCGGCTCTTAACAACTTAAGTTGGTAGAAGTGAATTATATATTATGCATAAACTATCATAATCTTTTATGAATTTGCATCTCTATGCAAGTTCTGTGAACTATAAATATAATAAGGATGAGGTAATGAATGGGATACTGGTTTTGCACATCTCCTATTTACTAGAATCATCAATCACTAGTCTGAGAAAAATCTCTTTGACTAGCCTCCTAGGATGTGAAAATAAAATGTGAAAACCCTGAATCCCATAGAGGGTAGACAGAATTTAAAGAATTTATAAAATAAGTGCTAATTTAAAAGAGTACCTGTCAACTTTTTTAAAAAATTCATTTGGTTTCAGATTAATGTGCTGCTCTTTCCCCTAAAAGTCTCTTCTCTGGATTTGCTTTCTGAATTAATAAAAAGAACGGTGGCTATTACTGTAGCACTCACCTGTGAAAGGTGAAGGGAGGAAAGAGAAGTGAATTATTGTTCCCCAGCTTATGAACAGTGCTTTGCCATCAGAGGATGCCACAAGGAATAAAAGAGATGTGACAAAAATTAGTTTCTTGTCCTTTCTGCGTGGAGACACTGTCTCTGCCCTGCTAAACCTATGATTTTGTAAGCAAAAGGTTCTTAGCAATCCTGAAAGCGTAGCTATACAAAGGATACACACTTTGTGACAAGAATTGTTTAAAACAAACACAAAACTCCTCCCCTCAAACATTGTTCCTCTATAAATAATCGCTCCAACATCATCAGTGTTGTTTAAAAGGCTACCGCTATGACAGATTGAGGTTGCCACTTAAATTGGGTGCGGCTGGCAGAGCTCGGAGGTTTTCTAGTTCAAGTTCTAGTTTCATATTCCTGTTCAGCTAAGCTATTTCACAGAGTGATCTTGGACCAGCTCTTCTTTTTTAACTGACATATATTATAAGGTCCATGCAAATATGAACTACTTAAAGCAGGATTATGTTTCCTTGAGTTCTTTGAGGGAAGGATGGAGGAAAAAGTCAGTTTTGGCATAAGAAGCAGAGGTGGGTTTCAGCAGGTTCTGACCAGTTCTGGAGAACCGGTAGCGAAAATTTTGAGTAGTTCGGAGAACCGGTAGCAGAAATTTTGAGTAGTTTGGAGAACTGGTAAATACCACCTCTGACTGGCCCCGCCCCCATCTATTCTCTGCCTCCCGAGTCCCAGCTGATCAGGAGGAAATGGGGATTTTGCAGTAACCTTCCCCTGGAGTGGGGAGGGAATGGAGATTTTACAGTATCCTTCCCCTGGAGTGGGGAGGGAATGGAGATTTTGCAGTATCCTTCCCCTGGAGTGGGGAGGGAATGGAGATTTTACAGTATCCTTCCCCTGCCATGCCCACCAAGCCACGCCCACCAAGCCACACCACACCCACCAAGCCCACAGAACCAGTAGTAAAAAAAATTGAATCCCACCACTGATAAGGAGGTGTAAATGATTTACAGGTCAGAAATAGACTTGCCATCTAGCCCTTACAGTGACAAGCTAGGATGGAAACCTCAGAGGTCTTCGTCTTCTAGCTTGATCACAGACTCCTAAAGTTTAAGCCATGGAGTCCAACTCCTGCTCAGTGTAGAAATCGAAATTAAAACATGCCAGTGGGATGGCTTGTGTACCCTTCATTTGAGCACTTCCAAAGAAGGGGAAATCATTACCTCTCTGGGTAATTGGCTGCAGTATTGTTATGATTCTTTTTTAAAGACTCCATTTTCTGTAACTTTAAGTCCAATATTTTGCATTCTGCCCTCTGGAATGAGTATTTCAGGTATCTGACTGTCACATATCTCTCCATGTACATATATTTTATCAAGGCTAAACACCTGGATTGTTCACCCACATCAGTTTCTCCTCTTCACCATGTCTGTATATTTTTTGCATACTAATGCTAGGTGTCAGCTCCACTAGATAGACCAAACAGAAATTAACTTCATAGAAGATTAAAATTGTTTTTATTGAGACTGTTAATAATAACAGAATCGTGTAAATTTGATTGTGCTGTACCTTCTTATGCTTCAATGAATTAGGGAGGAGTCTGTCTGAATCTTCAGAGCCACTTAGCTCATTCTCTGGAATTAACCCCCCCCCACACATACATATTTAGTCTCTTGTCTGGGTAAGAGTTCTTGAATATTCCCATCAAAGTTATCTTCCTTACTCATTACAGAGGTATTTCACCTAGTTCCTGCCAAAAGCTCACAGGCAATATCCTGATGACTCATTCCATTTTTCTTGAGGGGGAGTCAATTTATTAATGATTCTTTTAACTAACTTTTATAAGTAGCTTTCAGATTTTGTCTACTAACTAGGAAGAAGACCTCAGTTTTCCCTAAAACCTTTAACAACATATCTTTTGTTATCATAATATAATTAAGGCAGGTGGTGGGGAAGAGAAAATTAAGTGTTCCTTTGGCATATCCCTCTCTAGAGAGCTAAATCATATGCTATTATTAATCATCCCAAATTCACTTTTACAGAAGAGGACAAGTATAATTAACATCTTGCTGTTCAATCTTTTGTGATCCTTTCTGAAGTATAAATGCAGTAGTCCTACTTTTTTAGATCTTAACAGATGGCTACTATTTAATTCTTATTTCTCTCTCAATAAAATGCTGTGTACTTAATGGACTTTAATTGCACCTAACCATCATGGCCATAATCTGGAAACCTGAAAATATGTGACCAATGACCACTGAAGAGTTACATATCTTATATAGGTTGGATATACTTTCAAATCAAATATATAGATGAGATAGATGATGATATATAGATATATGGAGATATAGATAGATATAGATACAGATGTCATATAGATACAGGTATAGATATAGCCTTTGATCAGGGTTGACTCCTGGTGATTGCCTGGACTGGTCCTTGCATTTTTCTTGGCAAGTTTGCTTGCTTCCTATTCAAGTCAAAAGTCAATTTTTTTACTCGCAAACATCTATAGTCACGTGCAAAGGAAAATGGATGAAAGTGTAGTTCCCTGGTGAATGACATCCCCCCCCCCAAAAAAAAAATTTAGAAGAGGAATCTTATACCCAGGATATCTCATTCTTTGATGGTTCCTTTTTTTACATAGCTAGACCTCTCATTCAGCTGGTATTTAAAATAATGAATTGGTTTCAACAATGCCTGCAACATCTTATCTATTTATTTTCAGATGGGGTATGAATAGTTAGGGTGTTTGAGAAGAATTGGAGAAACCAGTTTCAAGTACATTCATCCATAGAAGTTCATTGGGGGTCTTTGGGTCAGATACTACTTGCATCTGATCCAAATTGTAACTGTAATATGTCAGAACCTATTTGTTAAGATTTTCTGACATAGCCCGAAACCTTTTAATGTTTGAGAGTTCAGTAACCTCTTGCTCGATGATGGAGTTAAAGTCCTGTTTTGCCAAAAGAGTCACTCTGAGATTTACTATAAAGTGTCTTTGGAGATTAAAATGTTCTGACAGTACTTTGTCCTTATTTTGAATCTTATGTCCATTAATTTTTTAATGCTAAGTTTGTCTTATATAGAATCAAGAGTGGCATTGCTGGCAGATGATGGCATATACTACATTGGAAAAGTACATGTGAAGGCACCTCTAATCTTGTGTGTGAAGTTGTTGAGAAAGTGATGGTACTGGGAGAAGAGTAGTCATATGAGTTTGTTGCAGGACCCGATTCTTGTGTTAGCATAATTGTTTGGTTATTTTAGGTTGCCTACAAGAATTCACTTCAGGTTTGATGATATCTGTAAATTGCCATTTCAGTACAAAGAATATATGCCAGCTTTAGAGAACCGGTAAGACTGCTGAATTCATATACATCAAAAGATTTTGGCTATTTCAGAAGATCACAAACACAATGGATTTTTAATTTATTATAATTGCTAACTGATGAAGCAATCTGTCTCACATATAACCTGCATAACTACTTTCTCCCTTTACGTGACTCATCCTGTCTTCAAATTCTACATCAATTAATCATTCCAGGTATTTAATCAAGTGACCTACACCCAACGAAGCCTTATGCTTTTTAATAATATTTGTTAGTCAGAGAAGGTGCTACAAACTCCTGAGTTTGGGCTACCATAAACAGCTTTCTTTCTATAATGTCAGTGTTAGGAAATGAAAAAATGGAAGTAGCTGAGATCTTATCCCAGAATAAGATGGGGAAAAGGAAAAAGATGAATAATTAATAATGAATTTTTAGCTTGAGAATTCAAGCATATTATCAAGCTTATATTTATTGAGGAAAAATGAGAATAAGCGTAGTAAAAAAAGGTAAAGGAGTCCCTGCAGATTTTACTCCACTAATCATTGTCCACTATAGGGGGCGGTACTCATCTCTGTTTCAAGGCCATTGAAAAAAAACTGCTGGTGACCTTCTACCGCTGCACCATAGAGAGTATTTTAACGTACTGCACCTGTGTATGGTTTGCCAATTGCACAGTGGCAGATAGGACAGCACTCCAAAGGGTTAACGTCATTGCCCAGAGGATCATTGGTTGCCCTCTCCCTCTTTGGAAGAGCTTTATAGCTCCTGCTGCCTTAAGAAAGTTCAAAACATTCTTAAAAATCCATCTCATCCTAGGCACCTTTTTTTTTTAACTATTACCATCTGGCAGATGGTACAGGATAATAAAAACAAGTACTAATAGGCTGAAAAACAGCTTCTATCCCAGGGCAGTAACTATATTCCCCCCCCCCCCCGAACCCCATCACTCTCCTAAACAATTAATTCCCCCCCCCCCG
>QLTV01002419.1:11204521-11221083 GCA_003457575.1 Thermophis baileyi | reverse complement strand
ATTTACATTGACTGGTTCCTAATATGATTTGATTGCTTATTTGTACCCGGACTATCATTAAGTGTTGTACCTTATGATTCTTGATGAACGGAGCTTTTCTTTTAGGTACACTGAGAGCATATGCACCAAGACAAATTCCTTGTGTGTCCAATCACACTTGGCCAATAAAGAATTCTATTCTATTCTATTCTATTCTATTCTATTCTATTCTATTCTATTCTATTCTATTCTATTCTATTCTATTCTATTCTATTCTATTCTATTCTATTCTATTCTATTCTATTCTATTCTATTCTATTCTGAATTCTACTGTATAGTGCAATATTAATGCAATATCGGTTTTCAATTAAATTGTATAGAATGTGTTTGTGTTTTATTTTTATAATTATAATGTACACTGAAGATGACATTTAATTTCGTTGTACGAGGTGCAATGACAATAAACTAAACTAATTGAGCTGGTGCTGTCCAAAGACATTTCCGCAGTCATGTGGTCAGCATGACGTAATGGAGTGCTGTTACCTTCCCACCAAAGTGGTACCTATTTATATACTTGCATTTGTATGCTAGGTTGGTAGAGCTGGGGTGAAGATGGGAACTCATCCCGTTGTGTGGAGGTCAGGTTTCAAACCTCGGCTGCTGGCTTTCCAGCCAACAAGCCCAGCATCTTAACCACTTGAGCCACTGTGTCGCCTTGAATAAGCTAGTACAGGCATATAAATAAATACATTGATCACGGTTTTCAGTTCTAAAGAAAACAAAATTTATTGTTTACATAGCTACCAATTCAGGTAATTTGGACTGAATTTACTAAAATATTTATGCTAAATTCCTACCCAGTAAATAGTTAGGGAAATACAGTATCCAACCGTAAGCTACTATTACTGTAATCTTGAAGTTACACTATTTATTCTGATTACTCTTAAGCATATCATAACCACTTTATCTTACCGTGAGCCACATTTTTATCCAACTATTCATCCCTCCCTTAAGGACCTGGGATGGGCAGATGTTGTTTGATGTGTTAAAGGTATCGCTTCAGGATGTAAGCTGTTCCAAGTAAAGCTGCCTTTTACAATTGACTGATGGTGATTTTGTCAATGCCAATAGTGTTCAAATAGTACTCCAGATATTTTGGGATTGCACCCAAGGCACCAATACTATTGGTACGTTGCTTTCTTCTGCCAAATTCATTCCACTTCTATTTGCAGGTCTTTGTATTTGATGATGATGATGATGATAGATCACTTTATTATTATATATGTTTTGCTGAACATCGCATTCCCACAGAAGTACACAGGAAGGTAACCCTTAATTTCTGAAAGCAGTTTCTGTTTACAGTACTTCCACACCTTTTGTTTCCACTACTACATTCTCAGGCTATTAAAATGACTCTCCCATTCCATAGATCAATTATTTGGGGAAAATCCGTAGTCTTTTGGGTAAATATAGTAATTTGTTTGGCCGCACTCTATGTTATCTATATAGGATTTCAGAAAGGCTTTAGCTATTAACTTTGAAAACATTGCAAGTTACATTGCCATCCAAATTGTTCCACAGACTGCCTTCTTTCTGGGTATTTGATTTATGGAATGAAAGGCAAAGAGAGTTTAATGAATTCATCATCTCTGCTTATAACTGACTCACTGTCAGCCAAATCATGCTGCTTCTCCTTACTTTCTGAAAAAGAGAGGTAAGGAAAACACTGCAAAGGATCTTGTAATTTGAACACAATAAGCTGATAGATGATTGACATATTTTAAATTTAACAACACTGGCAGAATTATGGTACTCATGGCTAGTTTTCTACACATCTCTGATGCTATACAGCCTAACTAGCATAGCACAGATTCCTGATTTCAATGGGCAAGTCTGATCTAGCCCAAGGATAAATAAGGCTTACCGTAGTAGGCAGTAGTTTCCCTCATTCTAATTTGCAGCATCTCAAAATGCAGTCACCAGGAGACAAGCTCAACTTGAGGGTATCTCTACAGTTTTAAAAGTAGGGTGACCTATGCAGAATGGCAAAGCAAGCAGTGACTTGTTTGGATTTTCTGCAGAACTATAGAATAGAATTATTTATTGGCCAAGTGTGATTGGACACACAGGAATTTGTCTTCAGTGCATAAGCTATCGGTGTACATAAAAGCTGTAAGTGATAAATCATGATCATAGTCATCATGCACTGAGAGCATATGCACCAAAGACAAATTCCTTGTGTGTCCAATCACACTTGGCCAATAAAGAATTCTATTCTATTCTATTCTATTCTATTCTATTCTATTCTATTCTATTCTATTCTATTCTATTCTATTCTATTCTATTCTATTCTATTCGATTCTATTCCATTCCATTCCATTCCATTCCATTCCATTCCATTCCATTCCATTCCATTCTATTCATACCTTCATATTGGAAATTAAAAGTTAAACAGAAACATACTTTGTAAAGAGAACCGATAAGTTATTTTTATAATTACAGTTACACCAAAACAACTTGAAGGATAGGTTGGGGGTTAGCTAAAAGATCCAGTTGCTTTTTTCCTTTTCACCCAGAGTTCACTGTAGAAAAGGCAGGATCAACAAACACCCAACCTGAGGTCTACCTTTCTCTCAACAGCTTCATTCAGTTCAGCCGAGGGTAATAAATTCATCCATCCTCAAGTCAGATTTGGGAAAAGTGATACGAGTGCTGAGCGCTACTGTATCTCTGCTTGACTCTGAAATCAATGAAGCCTTACAAAAGATGTATTATTTGTTTGTTTAATTCAGTCAACTCCACCCGAGTCTGGGCCGTTCGCAAATAATAAAACAAAGACCAATACAAACCAAAACCAAGGCGGGTTCTGTTTGGTTATTGTTTAAGCAACGGACTCTAATCACTTAAAACTTTCCCTCCACCCGAAAGGATCGAAAAGAGAATCCAGGAACATAAAGTTCTGTCTCCTGGTAATAGAAGGGGAAGGAAAGAGCCGTTACATTTGCTGGGGGGGGGGGAAGCAGCCCATCCCTCCCAGCCCCACGGCCGGCCTTAGGCTGAGGGAGCCACACCACCCTACAGTTTCCAGCTGATGAAAGGGAAGGGTGGGGGAGCGAGGCGGGGAAGCCAGCAGAGTCCAGGGCCGTGACGTCAGGAAACTTTCCCTCAGTGGCTGAGCCCAGAAGGCTGAAGCCAAGGAGGCGGCAGCGAGCGGCGCTTTTCTCTCACGCCGCGCGCGGGGGCGCGCGCGCGCGCGCGTGTGTCCGCTGTTAGTCGCCTGGGGTCGGCTCAAGGCAGGAGGCTGTCGGGGCTGCAAGCTTTGGCCCCTCCGGAGCCGTCCTCGGCTGGCTCTTTCGCCGCATAGTCGCTCTCCGACGCCCTCGCGTCCGCTCCTTCGGCCCAACGCGCACGCGGAGTCCGGGAAAATTCCCTGGCTGGAATTCGGTGGAGTTGGACGAAGGGAGAACTTGATGACTTGGCGTTGGCTTCGGGATTCCTTTCGGCGACTGACAGCGGGAGGAGGAGGAGAAGGAGGAGGAGGAGAAGCAGGAGCGGAGGGGGAGGAGGAAGGAGGAGGAGGAGGAGAAAGCGGGCGTCGAGGGAACTCTGGCTGGGTTTGTTCTTCTTTTTTTTTTTTTTTACTTTGTCTTCTTCGAGGAAGGGAGGCAGGAAGGAAGGAAGGAAGCGGGGCGGGAGTGGGAGGTGGAAGAGCCTGACAAGAGACCAAGGAATGGCCCGGCTTGATTTTGTGGCGGCAAAGAGCGCGCGTGCGCTCGTGGCCCGAGGGAAGCCTGTTGAGCGCCGGGTGGCTTTCCTAAGGATGCTGCGGAAGACGAGGAGGAGGAGGTGGGAACAGTTCCCCCCCTCCACATACACACACCGCGGGGCTTTCAGGTTGTTCCTCGTAGGCGCAGCCGCCGTTGAGGAGGGCTCGAAACTTTCCGTCGGCCCGCGGACGCGACGAGCTGAAGGTTTTTGTTTGTTTTCTCTGGGGAGTGTAACTCGCTCCCGATTCCCTTTGATCTCGGCGGAGTCCCGCACTTCCTTTCGCCTCGCTTCTCGTGCTGCTTGTTGGCGTGGTAGCTCCCCCTTCCCCCTTCTGATACCGGCATCTTGCCCTCCGCTTAAAAAAGCAGGCGTAAAGTTGGCGCCGTACTTTTGCTTTCCGGAGGGGGGGAAAAAAAAAAGGAAGGCGCGCTCGGGCAGAGAAAGCGAGATGCGTGCCTCAGATCCCTTAGGTGGCTTTTGCTCGGATTTTGTCCATCTCTCCGGTTCTTTTGTGTGACCCTACGAGTTCCCTTACGGTAGTGGACCGCTGGGCCAGCGCTCGCCCATGTTCGTCCACCAGGAGCCGGTTTAGACTGCAGTTGGGTGGGTCTGCCGTCAAGAGCAAGCCCCCTCCCTCTTGTGCTAAGAGAAATTTTACTCTTGCTTTTTACTTGCCTGCGACCGGAAGATCTGGTGTAAAGTCGCTTTTTTGTCCGATCCCCTCAACTTCGTCGGAGGCGCTAAGCTTCGGGGCGGCGCTTCTTCGTCTGGCATTTATTGGGGAGCTGAATCTGTTTTTCGGTTATAGATCCCGCGGCAGCGTTTTCTCCTGCTTTGCTTTGCTTTGCTTTTTACATTTAGATTAGGTAAGGTGGGTGGTAGTTATCTGGGGTAGTAATCAGTGGATTCCTGTGTTTGCAGGCTGCAGTCCAAAACCAGTGTCAGCAAGTGTCAATCAGGCGGATTTTTCTGCCCAGGGGGATGTTTTGGTACCTGCAGAAGTTACAGCTGATAGAGCGAAAAGCATTAATTGAGTAACACGTTATTCTGTATTCTGTATCCATGTACTGCTAGTGGGAAAAGATTTGAGGAAGGGAGAGGTTTCAAGACAGAAAGCTCTTTTTTTAAAGGTACTATTTTGGACTATACAAGTATAAAACAACGGGTGTTGATTTTTAGGCTGCAATCCTATATCTAATTTCTTCAGAGGAAACATAAAGAGATTTTGTAACCTACTAATGCCTACAATTTGATCTGCAACTCCTTGATAGTGGACTGCTGGGATTCATTTTTCTCTTTTGATGAGTGGTGAGAATGACCCATATTTATTATTACATAAATTTGTACTATGCCATCCTAATCCCAAAACTTTTGGCAGTTTACAGCAATAAAACATATAGTAGGACATCACAACAAGCCCAGGTAAACTTAATTCCTAAGTGTCCAGTGAAACATAACTATTTTAATCACTCTGTTCGCGTTCTTCAAAAATCCCAAGAAAATGTTATGTTGTACACATTTCTAAATTTGTATGTATGTGTGTGCAATGTTTTCAGTAATATAATCTAATGAATTTAAGGATACAACCTAATGTACCTCTTAAACTTACTTGGAAACTTCAGTTCCTGGAACTGAAAGTTGTAAGAGTTATAATATTAATACAAACATAAAATTAAAAAAAAAAACCTCTGAACCAGAATTTAAAGTAAAGTTTCCTGTGTTTTCAAGATACAAAGTTTATTTGAGAATCAAAAGAAAGATAAATGATCAAAAGAAAGATAAATGGTTCCACAAAAGATGATGGGATGCTGGTTCAGCTAAAGCATTTCACTCTCTGAGGACAAACCTGACATCATTGCAAAGATTAATGAACACAAGTTACTTTTGCAAAGTCATCCTGTTTTATGGACAAAAGCATACATGTGACTTAATTCCTTAAAACATAACATATGTGGAGGTGGGGCAGCAGCATCAGATTTTAATTTAAAATGGGCTGCAGTAACAGCTTGAATTTTATTTTCCAAAACTGCATTCAGAACAAATGAGGGAGAGGTTTAAAAAATAGTTCTGA
Source organism: Thermophis baileyi (assembly GCA_003457575.1). Lineage (NCBI taxonomy): Eukaryota > Metazoa > Chordata > Lepidosauria > Squamata > Dipsadidae > Thermophis > Thermophis baileyi. Next base: position 11,215,265 of record QLTV01002419.1, on the reverse strand, counting down.
AGAATAGAGTTTTGTACGATTTTTTTTCAATTAGTAGCCGACATGCATTCTTTAATACTAATTATTTCTGATCTAGTGAATTATACATAATACAAGTCTATTTAAATTTCAATTTTGATATGAGAGATGTCAGTCAGGATAGAGGAGTTCAGTTTTGTTCTTGAATGCTTTGGCGTTAACTATTTTCCTCTGTCTAAGAGCCAACACTGGAGAATGATATATGTATTGCTGTGTTACATAAGCATCTGGCTTTATTTTCTTTTTATGGTAATAGTAGTTGTCATTTTTATCATAATTATTAACTCAGTTGCTGAAGTGCCTGTAAATCTGTGAACACTATCTTTATCTATTTTGAAAGCAAAAGTCCATGGAGTGAGTCAAGTTTTTCCAGAGAGGAGAAGGTAGCCACTTCTTTGTGAAACTTACAACATCTGTTGATGTTACTGTGGCTTACTTAATGTCTTACCATGGAGGCCAACTTCTTTTGGCTATAGAATTACCAGGCGCCATACAATTAAGTGCTTGCAATGCCGCTAATTAATATATTTGCTAAATTAATAGGTAGTACTTCTTTTACTTGCATTTTGATACATGATGGTACTTAGTATGCATTTGCTCAAATATTTGTCATGTTTTACTATATACTTGTCATTTTCCCCCCAATAAACTTTCAGATAAAAGGTTCATATAAAAGCTTTGAAGGCAGAATAGGAAGAACCATAATGTTTTATACTGCTTACTTTGAATAAGGGCAGGCAAGTATCCAGGCACTAGTATTCTTTCAAGGTGATGGTGAGATTGAGGATTATGTTTTATACTGGACAAATTCCAGAAACCAATATGGCTTTCTGGTTCTGACTCAAGTAGATGAATTATGTTGCAGCTAGTAGCTGTTGAAGGAGCATTCAGTTAAAGTTCAATAAGAAAATATCTTTCCTAATAACTAAATTTTTTAAAAAATGGTAACCTTACCTGATGGCTTTGATCATGCTTTCTTCTTGCAGTGGTAAAACCAAAACAGTAGCTGATCATTACAAATATGAAGCTGTAGTGTGCTGTATCAAACATTGCAACTGGCAAACACATGGTATGTTGATGCAAATTACCAGTAGCTCCTTTGATTCTGTGACCATTGTGGACTCATTTACTCAATTCAGCCTCTATAGTGAGGGTTTCTCATTCAATCTTGCTCTTTTCATTCTTATGAAATAAATTGTTTTCTATGTTAATTATTTTTAGTGAAAGTACGTTGATTAGTGATGGCCTAGTAATAGATTTTCCTTGTTACTCTGCTCATTATTGAACCAATTCCCAATTCTGTTAGACACAAAAGGTACAATCATGTTTAAAGAAATACTCCTTTGAAATTAAATTATACTGATCAAACAATCAGTTAAAAACTAAATAAGTAATTAGAAAGCCACACTTGCCTTTTTCTCCTAAAACTATAGTGATTCTATATACATATTTAGGCCTAAGAAGGAAATAGGGTAAGTGATAAAGCTTGTAGTCATGCTTTATTTAAAAATGGTCCTTCAATTTGATGGCCTTTTGTTAAAGTTACTACTTTATAGGTCCCCTTCTAAAGTCTTGTGTTTGGAGTGTACATTTCACCAAATCTGTTTCCCTCCATCGATGCTGTTACTTAATTGGTACTCAATACTTGCAAAGCCTATGTATATATATATTTATATATATATTTATTATATTTGTATGCCGCTCAACTCCCAAAGGACTCATACATAAACGAATTTCCAGTTCTTGTTATTTTCACAACAATGACCCTTGGGTAAATTATAATTTCTGTATATGATGGATAATTCAAAGAAGGATTCCCCCCCCCCCCCTTGGATATATAACAAGTCTGAGCACCAAGAGAGCTATTGATGTCTCAGCACTCAGAGAGCCTCAAGTTCAACCAGGAGCTACATATATTCTCTTCCATTGAATAAGTCATCAATAAACACATAGAGATAAACTACATTTACACACCATTCAAAAGCAATAAAAAAAGTTAAGGAAATAAAATGACCAAAACACATTCTTTCCAGCAGTCTTCAGTTAAGTAGGGATTAACACCAGACAGACAAGCAGAAAACAGTATCCTAATCAAGGAACTACCAAGAGAAAAACACTAATATTGGCAGGGCAAGCTACTATATATAAAAAGGAAATAAGTGCTACACTAATTAGCACTGATTATGTTACCTAGTTAGATGATGAAATGTCTGCAAACAAATTTCTCACAGCTGGCAAACAGATTTCTTCAGGAATACTGGAAGCTGGTTGATTCTGGACCATATTTTAATCTACCTAGTTTAATATGTACATTATAATTTACAATCTGAAGCCTTACTTAGATTGCCTGTACATGCCATAGATCAAATATCAGTCTCATCTGTAGTTCTTTGGACAACACTTGCTAACTCGGCTAAGATTGGGGATGAGCACTGCCCCCTAGAGTCAGACACGACTGGATAGGGGAAACCTTATCTTTACCTTTATGACCCAGTTGTTATGATTCATAATCTATAGTTTGTGTCTGAACATATTATAGGAAGCCAGCGAAGAGTAACTCATTCAACAGATCCTGGTTAAATAAACTCTGGCAAAGTGAGATATGTGTATTAATTCAAAACTTTCTTGTCATTACAAAACTTGAAAAAGATACATTAGGGTTTTTCCCTACTGCCAAATTACAGTGCTATCCACCCATTCTTGAACTAGGAGAAAACAAACTAGTATTAAATTTACTAGCCTCTTGAGTGATCCATATTTAATCTCTGCTGGCAATCAGTGCTAATCACCTGATTCCCTTCCTAAGTTTTAAATTTTATACGCTGTAAGGCTGCCCTTGGACAGGGTTGGAATAAGGAGGAAATCTCATTGCAACTAAAGATGATTTAAATCATTTTCATTCATGAGTTGGGCTTAGCCTGAAGGTTAAAAAAATGTGGCCAGGACATGTTTGTGCAGGGTTTAGGTCCAAGTGCGAGTAAGATAGCCCAGGGCAGAGAAAAGTGTACATCAACTGGAATGTTCAAATGTTTTTATTTTTTTATTTTTGGGGGGCAACCCAGAGGTGGGTTGCTGCTGGTTCAGACTGGTTCTTTAGAACTGGTAGCGGAAATTTACCACCTCTCACCGAACCGGCAGCAAAGACTGGCGGTCCACGCTCCCGAACCGGTCTGGTCACTGAGACTTGAAAAATAACCCTCTGTGCATGCACAAAGGCTTCTGCGCATGCACAGAGGGTCATTTCTGGGTGTTTTGCGCTACGCAACGGGGGCACGTGCACAAAACGCGCACTTCTGTCGTGATCAGAACCGGTAGGGAAGGTAAGTAGAACCCACCCCTGGGGCAACCTGTTCACTCACATTTATTCTATTTCAATTGTGGTAGTTATTTTTGTTAGCAGGCTGAAGTGTGTTTTTATGTTTCTAGGTTACAAACGGAATTAACTCATAAAATTATTGATGAATGGATGAATCATTGTTTTCTTTCATAATATTACTACAAACAGGTATTGAAATTATTAATAGGGTCAAGGCAAGCAAAGTTTCACTATTTCAATCAATGCACATATCGGATAATTTTCAGAATATGTGGTTGAGTTTTAAAGAAGAATTATTGGGTAAGCAAAACTATCAGTTTGGCTTTCTCCCATATTTAATTTTTTTAATGCCAGGTCTCTTCCATTTTGCTTATGATACAAGTCTGCAGGAGTATTGATATTTTTTTAAATAAAAAAATATTAAATACATTTCTCACCCACCTGTGTATACATATTGATATTCACGAAGGCTAATGTAATCAGTAGGTGTTTATCTGAAGCCTGAAAAGAGAACATTCTTAATCCAAAGCAGAGCATCTTTGTGAGTGATTATCACAAACAAAACTCAACAGAGACTATCTGAGACAGTCTCTCCCCACTGAAGGAAAACAGATGTCACCTCAAAGATGTATAGTCTGATGCAGGAGGAAGACTGTTCTTAATATTACAAGAACATCTTTTGAAAATGTTGCACTGAAGCTGTAGTGGTGTTCTTTATATCTTTGGGATTACAGTTTGTGTATTTCTTGTTTAGCCTAGTCTCTTGCCTTGTGACTCAGCTGAGATTAGAAATACAGTTCTCCAAGTTGTAGCACATGTTTCTAACCACAATGTTTTGTCAAAAAACATTTGTGACCCTAAAAGTTAAAGAAGTCAGACTCTATATGTCCCCTGAGATATCTTATATGCTAACCCTGAATTCTTCATCATTCTGGACAGCTTTATTCCTTTTTTCCTTTTCCTTTTCTCTTAATGCTGGAATCCTTGGTTTTCTTGTTTACCGATGAGAAGAAAAGAAGCAGTCTTTTTTTTTTTTACTTCTCTACTAGCAGCTAAGTAGAAGCAGTGTTGAATAAACATAGCTTGGATATCTTAAGATTGGCAGCTCTTAATATGCTCACTACCTCTTCAGTAACACCATTTGTGTCCTTGCAGAATGTACCACAAGGAGAATGTTTTTGTAATGTCTGTTTTTCATTCATGGCCTGTTGAAATTTCATTCAGTTCCAGTGAACTGAAATCTAGCTACTCACCAGATTGGTTAGTGTGTGTGTGTGTGTGTGTGTGTGTTATTAAGGAGAATAAAGGACTGCATAAGTAATGGTACAAATGTAGCTAGGGAGACTAAACCCATAACAGTGCCCCTTAATCGGTTTCATATGTGCATAATTTAAAGCAAAAATGCCTCTTGGTTTTTGTCTTTTTTCCCCCTTTCAGTTTTGCTCATAAAGAACCTCATAATGGAAGGTACACATTTCAACATTAATATTTGAATGCTGTAATAGCATACCTGTTTGGAAATATAAGGAAGGAATTTATAGAATCTACTTATTCAGCCAGAATGGTACTAATACTCATGTCATTGCATGCCAAACAATAATTGTTCTTAATTATTAACAGTTGCTTCTGCTCTCTGTTATGTTACAGTGTGAGAATGCATTGCTATATGACAATATATGAGTGCAATAGGTGGAAGTTCGTAAATGGATAACATTTATCTATTATTCAAACAAGAATCTATTATGAAAATTGCCACAAACGGGTGTTTATCAATTCAGATAGTCTAATGTTAATTTACTTGTTTAATTAGCTTAATTTTCAAATTTGTTTTCAACTAGGAGAATTTCAAAACAGTTTACCAGAAAATAGTAAAACAGGAGTTAAATGAAACGATATAAATAAAACCATCACTGCTTATATTCAGTAAATACAAAAATTAAGACAAATTCATTTAAAATAAAAACATGAAAAGCAAAGATATTCTAAAAGGATCGGTTCCTGGGATAGTTTTTAATCTCATAAATGACTGGGTGAAAAAAATATGCCTCCCATTTTTTCCCTGGCAGGATATATTATTATTATTAGATTTATATCCCACCTCTATTTTGTACAACACAAAGTGGCATACATAATAGCAATAGCACTTAACACTTAGACTTATATACCGCTTCACAGTGCTTTACAGCCCTCTCTAAGCGGTTCACAGAGTCAGCCTATTGCCCCCAACAATCTGGGTCCTCATTTTACCCACCTCGGAAGGATGGAAGGCTGAGCCAACCTTGCTTCCACCTCCTGTTTTTCCAAAACAACAATTCTGTGAAGTGAGCTAGGCTGATAGAAAGTGACTGACCCAAAGCCACCTATTTACTTTTTATGCCTAATGGAGCACTAGAACTCACAAACTCCTGGTATCTAGTCCAGCGCCTTAACTATTACTCCATACGGGTTTTCTGATCATTTCTTAGGAGGAGGTCATAATTGGGTTGCTGTTTCTAGGAAGGCTGTGTTCATTCATGATCATCACCCTGTGAATCAGAATCACCAGTGGGACTGTGAGTAGAACCTTGATTTACGGACCACAATTGATTGAACCCAACTTTTCCATTGCTATGCAAGATAGTTAAGTAAGTCCTGCCCCATTTTATGATCTTTTTTGCCACGATTGTTAAGCGAATCACTGAAGTTGTTAAGTCGATCATGTGGTCCTTAAGCGAATCTGGTTTCCCCCATTAACTTTGCTTGTCAGAAGTTCCCTAAGAAGGTTGTAAATGACAACCCCAAGACCCTGGGAGCCATCGTAAAAACATGGGTGATCAAACACCCAAAGTGTTTGGGTGATCAAACACCCAAAGTTTGATCACATGACCATGTGGATTCTCCAACTGTCATAAGTGTGAAAATTGGTCATAAGTCACTTTTTTTCAGTGCCACCATTAAATGAATGGTTGTAAGTTCAGCACTATCTGTAGATGGTATGGCATTACAGGAGTTTTGGGTTTCCTAGCAGGCAGGGATAGCAGGCAGGACAGGTGACACAAAACAACAACATTCTTGTTCTGTCTTTGCAACCTGACATGAGATAGAAACACTCTAAAAAAATTTAGAATATTCAGAAGGTATTTTAAATTTACTTGTAATTTCAAAGAAAGTTTTGCTTATAGATTAAACTTTTCTTAGTATCTTGAGTCTCTAAGTCAAGTCTCTAATTAAAGAGAGCACAAATCCTGGAAATCAATATGAATAACAACTCAGGGAGTATTGCACCTCTGTATGCCAGTGCTACTTCAGTTTGGAAACTGAAAAAGAAATAACCATTCTCATTCTCTGAAGGCAACCATAATTCTCTTAAATGGTTGGAACATAATGAAATAATTGGACAGAATGTTGCTTTCCCAAGTGCTTTTATTTTTTTGCATCACTATGAAAAGAAGCATTGGGAAGCAAGGGTGTTTTGGGGGGTTCCCTCATTTAGAAAGAGTACTAAGTCTTCTCTGATTAGTTGACTTTAGTGTCAATATTACCTCTTAATATCTTTCATCATTTCTGTACCAGATGGAAAAATATAGGAAAAGGCATTGCTTCTTATTTTTTTTTACTTGGACTTATATACCGCTTCATAGTGCTTTACAGCCCTCTCTAAGCGGTTTACAGGGTCAGCATATTGCCCCCAACAATCTGGGTCCTCATTTTTACCGACCTCGGAAGGATGGAAGGCTGAGTCAAACTTGAGCCTGGTGAGATTCGATCTGCCAAACTGCTGGCAGCTGGTGATCAGCAGAAGTAGCCTGCAGTACTGCACTCTAACCACTGCGCCAACCACGGCTCATATATATCACTGCTGTGCAGTTTAATGATATTTTTAAATTAATTAAAACAATCTATATACCAGTGGCCCCCAACCTTTTGGGCATCAGGGATCGGTTCCGTGGAAAGAGGTTTTTCCACGGACTGGAGAGGGTGTGGCTTCACCTACTGCCTGCATCCCATGGATGGAGTTTTGCTTGTTTGCGTGGCCTGATTTCTGGCATGTCGTGGCCGGGTGCCAATTCATGGACCTGGGGTTGGGGACCCCTCTATATATTTAGCCTAATCTTAGGTATGTTACAAATGCAGTATTATATAAATTACTTCTAGAACTTCAGAAATCTTCAGACATGTTTGAAAATGTGATAGAAATTTAATTGGATTTAGAGGTTTTGTTTAGATGTCTTGGATTTAATTTGGAAATATCCATAATAATGCTGATTACAGTGCAGCTGCTGAGTAATATTGTTTACAGATTAAAACATGCATATGGAGATCCAAATGACCATGACCCTGTTAGCCTTTTATAAGTCCTTAAAGATTTGGCTGCTCCTCTGGGAGTTTGGCCTGGGAAGCTGAGCAAGCTCTCCAGCTTGATTAGATTGTATTGTTCTTTTCTGCAATTGGAATGATTTCTGTGACCTCAAACACTTGTTATTTGGACTGTTGATTGTTTGTGTTGATTTTGATCCTTGTACGCCACACCCAATCATTATCACGAGATGAGCAGCTATATAAATCATATACATCAGTGTTTCTCAATGTTGGCAACTTTAAGATGTGTAGAGTTCAACTCCCAGAATTCCCAGTCAGCAAGGTTGAGAAACGCTGATACACATCAATAGATAAAACACGCCCAACCAATTTTGTCTTAGAGTGATTTTGGAAGTCTATAGTTTTATCATGGATAGAATAGTTAAAGTCCTTGAAAACACTCACATGTGATTTTAGCGAATAGGATGAGAAGCAATGAAATAACTGAGATAAACAGATTTACTAGATTGGATGCATTATCAGAGTTACTATTAATTTTAACCTAATAAAACACTGCATGCATGAATGATATGGACCTTCTGGGAACATCCCTCTTCGGTCACTTGGCTTATCCTTTTGCATCTGCAAGAGAACAAGACAGGGAACTAGTGTATACATTTTCCTTTGAATATGAGCAAGATACTGTAACTAAATCAATTATGTCCATTAATAGTGTCTATACTAGTCTGTCTAAAAGCTGTTGATAATAGTCCCCAGTTTAGCTATAATGAGAAAAGGTGATTAAGCTGAGATTCTTGTTTGATTTTGCCACTTGAATGAAAGGAGGCACAAAATACTTGGAAATGAGATGTATGGAATGTTTATCCAGGATTAATAAATGAGGATTAGATTTAAAGGAGAAATGAAATTTGGCCTTTGGCCTCAATACAACTCAAATGTTATATTACACTGAAGAATTTACTACAATTTGTTCAATGTGCTTAATGTTATTGATTTATCAATTTTATTTTTTAAAGTGAGTAGATACGAAGATCACTAGATGCTTGTCTTGGAAGTTCTGTATTGGCTATCAGTTGCCTATCTGATGCTTTCTATTACTAATGTTCTGTTTGAATAGTTTTGAAGCATTTGTCTTTTGAAGTTAGAAATAAAAATGGATTCTTTCAATGAATTACATTTAGCTATGTATTTTATTTTTTAGTAGGCATAGATGGTATGTTTGAGGTCAGATTTGAATTACAAAACTCTTAAATTCAGGGGAAATAAGTAAATCCATGATGAAGATGAAGGGTTTGTTTTTGATATTCCATCCTTAGGAGATTGAAGAATCCAAAAGGCTTTTTGTTTTTAATAGTTATTTTTCTGTGGCTAAAGCTATTATAGCAGGGGTGGTGGGCATGACCACTGATAAGATTGTTCCCATATTATTATTTCTTTAAATTTAATGGCTGTTCAACTTCAGTGGACTTTTTAACTAAGTCACAATGTAGTGTACTGCAGGGATGTGCATGCTTTGGAAATTATTTGGAAGAAGTGTTTCAGAACATGGATCATCACAGCACACCTGTGCTATTCACTGAAACTGCCAAACTTTCTTCCCGGTTTCCAAGTGAGCCTGAAAAAGAAGTGCTGCTATTAGATTAATGGAATCTATCAATTAAAGTTAATGCTACCCTTAAAATAGTGCCACTTTTTTGTGTAGAAGTTTGCAAAAAGGCAGGTATTAAGGACTTGTCAATCATTTTCAAAACTTGGGCAACCCTTGATATGCTGAGAAGATGGGAGATGCTGAAAAAATTGCACTTTAAATTTGGTGTTTAAGATGTTTTTAAAAAGTTAATGATGAATACAAGAAAACAAAGGAAAGGTTCAGGTTTATTTTAGTATTTCACCACTAGGTACCTATAATGTTATCTACTGAAACATTTCAGATAGTGAAGGGCTTATCTAGATACCACTAAAACTTCTGTGTCTGTAATCTTTATGTTGGTGAACCAATGCATCATAGAGTAGAACTTTTTCAGTGAAGATACTTCTAGCAGGCTAACTTACAGAATGAGTCCAGAATCTGGAATCCATGATTTCTGTGGAATTGAAATTTGGCACATTTTATAAATTATATGACATAAAATTATTATAAAACACTTTCTGGCATAATACAAATATCATAAAACATTTCGTATGGCCATCTCCTGAGGTTTGACTGTGCTATACAGTTCAAGTTTCAAGGCAGATACATCTCTGAATATCTCCCTGACTTTTTAAGAACTTTTCAAGTACATTGGAAGCTCTGCCATTATTAAAAACATTGAGGAATCTAGTAAGGAAATATCTCTGAAACAATGACCCAACGGGTCACTGGTTGTCTAGTTAAATATATACAGTATCTGGAAGTTCAGATAATGAAGACCTTGAAGATCTGCTGTAACAATTTATATTTTGTGAATGAAATATTCATATTTGTGACAATTGAATTATATTGTAAACAATAAAAATGATGTGTAGATAGCATCCTTTTGATTCTACTGTGTATGCTATTCAGTTTATGCCAGCCTGATGATGTGTACAGACCTAGGTGGAGCATTGTCACTGAACATTATGAACTATTAACTGCTGAAATTTATCAGAATTTCAAAGTTTTATCAAACTTTATGGACTTCAAAGAAAACTGGTGCTTCTCTAAATGAGTTGATAGTTTCCTTTTCTCCTAAGAAAGCCTCCTCCTATAGATTAAAAAATGAGAACTTGATCAAAGATGGTATCCATTTTTTAACATGACCCTATATGATCTCTCAATTATGGTTCCTCTGCAATAATTTCCTCTTGTTGTTGTTGACTTCTAAAATTATTATTGTTTCATTCTCCTGTGCGCTGCAACGGGAGAGTCCAAGCTGGGTTAAACTTTAGTCGGTTGCTAAGGGACTGAGTTATTTTTAGAAGAAGAAGCACGCCCTCTTTGCCACGCTGGCTCCTAGCCCGCCAGTTTCAAAACTCAGTCGGCAAGGGACATGCTTCTTTTTTCAGCTCTTGCTTAATCGACTAAATTTTAACTTTTGACTTTGCTTCTTCGGCTTGGACTCTTCCCTGTTTATTTTTCCCACCTTTCTGCCG
>QLTV01002419.1:11193132-11204159 GCA_003457575.1 Thermophis baileyi | reverse complement strand
TGTGCCAGCTGCTACGCGGTTTTTCGGAGGCCGTTTGTAACGGCCGTGAGGGTTCCGGTAGCCATTTTGAGGGCGAATTTCTGTCGAGTGTGAGAGAGAGAGAGCTCTGTGAAATTTGATCCTGCTGCTGCTGGTGGTCCTGCTGTTGCTACTGCTGTTGCTGCTGTTTTTGCCTCTGCTCTGTTGAGCAAGCATTCTGGACTGGCTGAGGCTGGGGTGAGTGCTAGCCCGGGGACCCGTTGGCTGTGACATCTGCCCCCCCCAGCTTCTATTCAAGGGTCACTGCCGCAGGGCATTACCCCCCCCCCCACTTGTTCCTGCTGCCAATTCCTTACTCTTTGGCCTGTTGTGCACCATGTCAGGCAACGCTGATAAGCCTGCTGGGGGCGAGCCCTCTACATCTGCCCCCCCCCAAGAAAGCCTCTTCGAAGAGCCATTCCTCCTCTAAGGAGAAGTCCAAGGCCTCTTCTTCGTCATCTTCTGTAGCGGCCCTCAAGGACGCTGAGCGGAGGCTTAGGGCCTTGGAGAAAGAATTTGAGAAGGCCCAGAAGCGCACGGCCTTAACCTTTCCACCCCCTTCTGGGACCCAGCTTCCACCCCAGCCACCTCTGCTCTTGCAGCTGCTTTCACCGCGGCAGGGGGCACCTGCGCTACCTGAGTCCCATACCCAAGCGGCCACCGGTACCGCGACGGCTACGGATTGGTCCCCTGATCTCCATTCCTTGACCCAGGGTGTCCAGGATGAGGAAGCACCGTTGAGAGGGTTGCAGAACCCGGAAGATGTTCCAGAACCGGGGACCGCCCCTTCGGTTTCTAGAGAACCTGCAGCGGCCACCTTTATGCCCACTGCTGCAGGGCTCCGTTCGGGGGCGGATGCCTGGCAACCTCTTCCACCTGAGTTGCAGGACATGATAGCCAATGCTTTTTTGCAAGGCATTGCCACTGGCCTCCAGCAGCGGTCCCCTTATCCAGTGCCCCCTCTGCCCTTACAGGGCGTTTGGTCGGCAAGGGGCGACGCTTGTTCTGGCCGCTCTTCTGAGCGGGGCGACGCTTCTCTTCAGGGTGATGGCAGTGGGCTGGAGGACGACTTGTCAGACGATGAGGGCCTCCTCCCTGACCAGCCGGTCTTCACTGGACTTTTCAAGCCGGCCCTGTTTAAGACCTTGCTTTATAAGACTAAGCTCACTGCTAACTTGGGAGGTGCCGCCAAGCCCACAGATCCTCCCGTGGGCATTGACCCGGCTGAGGGGCTGTTTTCAGAACCCCAACGGGAGGCGGACTTTATTCCTTCTTCGAAGCTGTTCGTGGATACCATCAAGCGTGCCTGGAACCATCCTTCTGCCGCTCCTGGCCCGTCCACGACGGAACGCAGGTTCTATAGCTTCGGCCCGGAGGTGGAGGAGCTTCTACAGCTTCCTAGTGTGGATGCTCCAGTCGCCAGCTTGGTGTCCTCAGCTATGTTTCCTTCTGAGGTGTCTGAGGGCCTCAGACCAGATGACCGGAAGGCGGAGTTGTTGCTCAGGAAATCCCACCAGGCGGCTGCTTGATCTCTGAGAGCCGCTACGGCTGCATCTTTCTTCAACCGCACTTCCATCATGTGGCTTAGAGAGATGCAGTCTCGGTTGGGGGCGGAGGACTCCAGGCTCCGCCAGGACTTGAACAAGTTATTGGCTGCGGCTGAATTCTCGGCAGACGCCACCTTAAATTCAGCCAAATTTGCCTCTCGCGCCCTGGCGGCGAGTGTCTCTTCTCGCCGCATGATCTGGCTCCGGAACTGGCAGGCGGATGCCCGTTCTAAATGGCGCCTGGCAGCAGCCCCCTTTTCGGGCGACCGCTTGTTCGGCGATTCCCTAGACTCCATTTTGGTGGAGGACCGGGATAAGCGCAAGGTCCTGCCCAGATCCAATCGACGGGCAGACAGGCGCTCCGCGCCTTACTTCAGACGGCAGCCCTTTCGGCCTGGCCCTTCCTTTGGGGACCCCCCACCCCAGCGGTCGTACTACCAAGGGGGAGACAGACAGCAGTCGGCACCTAGGGACAGGAGTCGCCAATTCCCCCAGAACAGACGCCCCTTCCGTGGATCTGGGGCTCGGGGGTTCAGGCGCTCTAAATGACTCCGCCGGAGTTCTTCCCATCGGCGGCAGGCTTCAACTTTTTGCCGCCCAGTGGGAGCTGACGTCCTCGGACGCTTGGGCCGTGCGGACCATCAGATTTGGCCTCATGTTGGAGTTTGTCTCCAGACCACCCTGCCGCTTCATCAGGTGTACCGTCTCCCCCGACTCTTCGAAACGGGCATTAATGGCAGAGGCAATCAGCCACCTACTCAGCATAGCTGCCATAGAGCGAGTGCCCCCGGGTCAGGAGAGGTTGGGCTTTTACTCGGTCCTCTTCCTCGTACCCAAGAGCTCCGGGGGCTGGCGGGCTATTCTAAATTTGAAGCGGCTCAATTTATTCATCCTGTACAGGCGCTTCAAGATGCAAACTCTGAAGTCAATCTTGGGGTGCATCAGACACCGCGACTGGCTGACCTCCATCGACCTCCAGGAGGCTTACCTCCATGTACCGGTCCATCCGTCACAGCGCCAGTTCCTCAGGTTTTGTTTCGCCAGAGCCCATTTCCAATACCGGGCTCTCCCGTTCGGCCTCTCGTCAGCCCCACGGACTTTCACGAAGCTGCTGGAAGTTGTGGCGGCACATCTACGGGCACGGCCGTTACGTCTCCAATGCTATTTGGACGACATCGTTATCCAATCGCCGTCGGCCCTGCCGGCGCGGGAGGATCTCCTTCTCACTATCCGGACATTGCAGGCTCACGGGTTCTCGGTGAACTTTGCGAAGAGTCACCTCGAACCTACGACTTCGCTGTTACATCTTGGGGCCATCATCAATACAGAAACGTGCGAGGTTTTCCTCTCGCCGGACCGTCGGGAGAGTATCGTCTCGCTCGTGGCTTACGTTTGTCAACAGCAGTACGTGCCTTTGTCTCTGCTTTCACAACTGCTGGGCAAATTCATCTCCTGCATAGATGTCGTTCCGTGGGTGCGTTTACACGCTCGGACTCTTCAGTGGTACCTCCTGCCATTCCAACGGGCCCGGACCAGCCATTCCAACAGGCTGGTGCAGGTGTCTCCCGCGGTCCTCTGCTCTCTCCGCTGGTGGTCGTCTCCGGCTCTCCATCCGGGTTGTCTCTTCCGGGAGCCCGACCGCGTGATTGTTACCACCGATGCCAGCCTCTTCGGGTGGGGAGCTCACACCAGCTCTCGGATGGCCCAGGGCCGATGGACTCCGGCGGACCTCGCGGCGGCCAACATCAATTTGTTGGAGCTTTGGGCCGTTGGGCTGGCTCTCCGCCATTTCGAGCCCCAGCTGTAGAACCAACATGTCCTCGTTATGACAGACAATGTCGCAGCTCGGTCCCACGTCAACCGTCAGGGGGGCACGAGGTCGCGCCGCCTCATGGGGGAGGCGGAGAAGATTGGCCTGTGGGCGGAGAGTCATGTATTATCGCTCCGCGCAGAGCACATCTCGGGGGTCCAGAATGTTCAGGCGGATTCCCTCAGTTGGGCCACGGTGGATCCGGCGGAGTGGCGTCTCCACCCGGAGATCTTCGACACTCTGTCCAGGATGTTCGGCAAGCCGTTGGTGGACTTGTTCGCCCCCCCTTCCAACACACAGTTGCCGAGGTTCTATACCAGGTTCCCAGCTCCGGGAGCGGAGGGGGTCAATGCGCGCCGCAGTCCCTGGCCACCGGGACTGTTGTACGCGTTCCCTCCCCTGCCATTAATTCCGCAGGTGATTCGGAAGCTGATCGCAGAGAGAGCGGACTTGCTGTTGCTCGCTCCCCATTGGCCTCGTCGCCCCTGGTTTGCAGATCTGGTGGAACTCTTGGTGGCTCGTCCGTGGCGAATCCCCGACTCCCGGATCTCCCTCAGCCAGGGGGCTCTTCTCCATCCGGAGCCCCAGTGGTTCCATCTGACCGTCTGGCACTTGAGGGGGACCTCTTGAGACGGGACAACCTGCCAGAGGATGTCATCTTCACTATCCAGGCTGCGCATCGTCCGTCCACTAGGCGCATTTACAATGCCATATGGGCTGCCTATCAGTCCTTCTGTATCCAGTCCCATCTGGATCCTTTGTCGCCTTCGATCCCGCAGGTTTTGACTTTCTTGCAAGCGGGTCTCGCAAAGGGTTTGGCTCCCAACACTCTGCGCCGCCAGGTGGCGGCCTTGTCTACCGTTCTTCGTCTCGACAATCTGCGTTCTCTCTTTTATCATCCTAGCGTCCGCAGTTTCCTGAAGGGGGCAGCCAATTTGCGTCCTCCCGCCATACATCGGTATCCATCTTGGGACCTTTCAATCGTCCTACAGGCTCTCAAGGCTCCTTCCTTTGAACCGATTCGCTCTGTCTCACTGAGGTTCCTGTCGTTAAAGACGGCCTTTCTGGTAGCCATCACTTCGGCCAGGCGGGTTTCCGAGATGGCAGCACTTTCAGTGAGGGAGGACTTGTGCCACTTCCATCCGGACCGGGTCGTCCTACGCCTGGATCCCACGTTCCTCCCGAAGGTCAACTCCTGGTTCCACCGGGCCCAGGAGGTGGTCTTACCGGATTTTTGTCCCGACCCACGCCATCCGTCGGAACGTCTTTGGCACAGATTGGACATGAGGAGGGCGCTATGGATTTATATACGCCGGACGGCTGCGTTCCGGAAATCAGAGGCCTTGTTTGTGGCCTTTACGCCGGCTTCCATGGGCCGTAAGGTCACATCCCAGACTCTTGCCCGTTGGATCAAGGCATGCATTGCCCGAGCCTACGAGGGCAGGTCTCGTCCGGTTCCGGCAGGGATTACGGCCCATTCGACCCGTAGCGCGGCTACCTCCGCGGCCTGGGCCACGCAGGCATCGATTGAGGACATTTGTAAGGCGGCCACGTGGGCCACGCCTTCGTCCTTCATCAGGAACTATAAGCTGGACTCGTTTGCCTCTGCCGAGGCGGCTTTCGGCCGGAGGGTCCTCCAGAGGGTCTGCACGCCATCTGCTCCCCTGGATCGTTCCCACGAGACATCAGGAACTATAAGCTGGACTCGTTTGCCTCTGCCGAGGCGGGTCCTCCAGAGGGTCTGCACGCCATCTGCTCCCCTGGATCGTTCCTTTCCCTCCCACGAGACTTAAGCTTGGGTATATCCCAGCTTGGACTCTCCCGTTGCAGTGCACAGGAGAAGGGGCATTGGCTTACCTGAACGGTCTTCTCTGTGCGCTGCAGGGAGAGTCCAAACCCACCCTGGGGCGTACATTCCAGGGTCGCCATGGATTCGGTTTGCACGTCTTGCTGTTGAAGGCTTCCAAGTCTTCGTTTTGAAACTGGCGGGCTAGGAGCCAGCGTGGCAAAGAGGGCGTGCTTCTTCTTCTAAAAATAACTCAGTCCCTTAGCAACCGACTAAAGTTTAACCCAGCTTGGACTCTCCCTGCAGCGCACAGAGAAGACCGTTCAGGTAAGCCAACGCCCCTTTTGTTTACTATCTTGCTTTGTAATGATTTAGATCAGGGGTGTCAAACTCGCGGTCCGTGGGCCGGATGCGTCACGCGCTGGCCACGCCCACTCCCAGTTTAGCGAAGGGGAAAAAGTCGCGATACGTCACGTGACGATGCTGTGATGACACGAGTTTGACACCCCTGATTTAGATGAATATGATAAATTTATGCAATGCTTCTTCTAAAACTTCTTCGTGTTGAACATTCCTCTATGTTGTACAGAAAAACTGTGTCTTAGTTTTATGTGGGAAAATAAAGACTGTATGAATTGTGTATTTTGAAAAGGGATTTCTACACGCAATGGCTGCAAAGGAAAGAAGTGAGGGAAGAATAAATAGGAAGATAATAATATTCCTCAGTTTGGGTTTCTAGTTGTAGATTATTTATTTATACAGTTATTTATAGTGCTCACTTGCCCAAAGGACTTGAGGCGTTTATAATAACAATAATAACAACTATTAAAAGCAACTGTTATTTAATCTAATCCAATCAGAGGCAGATTTATCAGCAGAATATTTTTAAGGCCTCCTTGAGAAGCCACTGCATTTTGAAACAGCTGAATTTGCTGAGTCACCTTCACAGTGACCCATGCAGATTTATTAGTCCAGTTTTGCACATACTTGAAGAGTTACATCATTAAGATGATCTTATTTAAATTTGTCTCACTGTTTCAGTTTACTGTTTCATTTATCGTTGTTCTCCTTAATTTTATGTGACAATGTATAAATTGTATTTCTCAGTGTGTCTTTTGATGATGACTTTGTTTGAATGCCAAGATTCCAGGAATTCCCTAGCATTTGGCGACTTAGCTTGGTCTAGGATGCTTTCACTTTCCCAGTTGAAACTATGGTTAAGCTGGTCCTTGCATGAAGCTTGCTCTATCAATAGACACATTGAGATAAACATATTTACACACCATTCAAAAGAGACAATAAAAAAACCTAAGAAAGAAACAAAAGGACCAGAAAACATTTTCTTCAGCAGCCAACACCCAGATAAATAACATCACTCCAGCTAGCTCAGGAGGAAAGATTGTTGTGCAATCTTTCCCAACATGTTTGAATGAATGTTTCTATACTAACAGTATCCCAGCAGTATTGTGTATCCAGATCCAATAGCAATGGGCATACATGTTCAATGAAATAAAATTTCTGTAGACTGGTCACTTGAAGATAAAACTGGGAGAGATTTAACTCCCTCCCTTAGTCCAGGAGAATGGCATTGGTTGAATGTTGAGATGCACTGGCAGATATATGACTTAACAGAACAGAATAAAATATCATACTTGGAAGGGATCTTGTAGGTCATCTAGTCCAATCCCCTGCCCAAGTAGGAGACCCTACACCATTTCTGACAGATGGCAGTCCAATCTCTTCTTGAAAGCTTCCAGTGATGAAGCTCCCACAACTTTTAAAGGCAAGCTGTTCCATTGGTTGATTGTTTCCACTGTCAGAGAACCTCTCCTTATTTCTATGTTGAATCTCTCCTTGATCAGTTTCCATCCATTATTATCCATTATTGTTGTTATTGTTATTGTTGTCATTATTAGACTACATTAAAATGTGAGATTTTTCCTGGTGAGTTTATATTTTTGAAGGTTTTTTTTTTCTTATGATGTTTTGTGTTAACTGTTCAGAGTCTTTGAGAAGNTACTTTAAATTGTGTTTTTTTTCTTGGTGAGTTTATATTTTTGAAGGTTTTTTTTTTTCTTATGATGTTTTGTGATAACTGTTCAGAGTCTTTGAGAAGACGTGGCATGCAAATATTGCAAATAAATTCTCTGTTTCTATTTTCCTATTGTATCTGCTTCTTGATTTAAGTACCAGAGTTTCTTAGTTAGGGGTTTCCGGCAGAAACCATTTTTATCAAATAACTTTTCCCAAAGCAGCTTTACTGTAGTTATAAACCAGTACTTGAAATGTATATATTTTAATTTCCTGTTAAAATGATTCTGGATTCTACGCATGATATGTTAAAATTTTCCTTTTGGCAGGAATGCTGTATTGGGAGGATCTACTTGAATGGCCTCCATAGACTGTTTTGCATAAACGTAAAACAGATAGAGTACAGAGTATTAGAACTGAGTGCAATAGCTTGCATTTGCATTTTTGTTTGGCCAGTTTCTGCAACAATCTTTCCATCCATCTTTCAGTAGTCAGCAGAAACAGTGTCATCTGTCCCTCAGCTGCTCTCAAGCCAGCATGCTGTTGGAAGAGTAACACACATCTGTACTAAGCATCTGTTTGGAGATGTCTCAGGGCATTTAGTGGTCTAGTTTGTGCCATTAAATCTGATACAAAAAAAAATGTGTTCACAGTGATTTCTCTCTGAATTATTAGTTAGAAGAAAATTGATACACTGTTTATATATACATTATAATTTATTGTGAATTAAAGATAAACATTGTTATAGTAAAAAAAAAAAGACACAGGACTTTTTGATGATTTATGAAAGATCGTTCCATTTTTTCCCTCTCCTGAACTCTATATTGTAATATATGTAGGTAATTCTAGGGGACAGTGTAATTTCATCAAACAATGATAAATTTTCTGAATGTTTTCTTTAATACAATTTATATTCCCCCATTAGTCTTTTTTAAAGCCTCCAGTTTCATAAATATTACCATCAGTTTTAAGGGAGAGAAAAAGGCTTCAAATATTTTTTTTAAAATGTCTGAAGAAGTATCCTATAACTGTAGTGCCCAAAAGTTACAATTAATGAGATGAGAATGCATGAGAGTTTTAGGAAGAATCAAAATTTGCAAATAAATATAAACTAAAGAAGACAAATGCAGTTATGTCAATAGAAGGCTAACTGAAAGAATAATACTCATTAAATGTAGCTATTGCATTTCGTAAGAGATAGTGGTATATAATGCAAGTAATCAACAATTGTGTTTGAAATTAGCATGTTTCTCATTTAATTTGCACTCTTGGGTCTGTGATCTTAAACATGGGAAGACTGTTAATGAATTGTATTTTCTTGGGTTGTAGTGGCAAATTTCCTTCAGTGTTTAGGTATACATTCTGATGTTCTGAACATCTAATTTTCTGCAGCTGAACTTCTTTCCTTATCTTGTTTCAGGATTGATAACTCACTATTGATTCTAATTTTTTTTAAAGATTATTTCTTAAAAGAGTCTTGAGTCCCAATTATTTGGATTTATACAAAAGGAAAAAAATCTTTATAAATTATGAATTCGTCTGTAGTCCTTGATAAACTCCATAGTGGGAAGATAAATGCAAGAATGGGAGATCTGTTTAGAAGACCTGCAATTAATAGTAAAAAATATTCTACTTCAATATATCAACATATAGATATAGGAAATTGGCCTCAGTATACAGGTCAACAGCACCATTTACATACGTACACTTGTCTAACCATGTACGTATGAATAGTACTTATAAATAGGAAGATGGGGAGAATTCAACAGAGTTGTGAATTCAATAACAATAAAGTTACTCAATTGTATTAGTTTAAAGTATTTTAAGCTGATATTAAGACCAGAAACTCAGCAAATTTAACTACTATAGAATATAATGTTATTTATAACATAAAAGCAAATCACTGAAACCAAGAGACATTTATTAAAACATTTCCCATTCATTGAGATACAGTTATAGATAAACTCCCCAAATGGAAAAATAAAAACCATTCAGATGAAAGATTGAAAGAAACAGTCTTTAGGTTTTTTTTTTTAAAAGTAGGCAAAGATGGGATCTGATGAATTCCAGATGGCAGCTCATTGTGAGAAGACTTAAAAAAAAAACCCCTCTTTCTTCTATTAATCAAGTTCTTGCATAAGTGAGAAGGGCCTTTATTCCTGAACTTGAAGTGCAGATTTGTAAGATGTTATGAATAAGAAACAAAGTATTATAACATTTCAGTAGTAGTGAGTCTGTAAAATTTTATCAGTCAGCATTAAAATTAGAGTTGCGATTCAATCAAACAATTGCATACATTAGTTTAAATTAAAATAGAATGACATATAGGGACACACTTTTGTACAAACACACTTAAGACTAATTGCATTTACATATAATCAACATTTTAATACAGGAGCAATGATGTTCTAGGCACTGATATCAAAGGTTATAGGTGGAAGAAAGGTAACAAAAAACATTGAGCTTGATAAGTATAACAATTGTTCGACATAGGGCTGAATCTCTAATTCTTTCTTTCTTTAATATAATTTTAGTAAACAGGTAAACAGATAACTAATATAAAAATGAGAAAAAGTGCAGAAAAAATATGGATAGAAAATTGAAAAAGAAAGAAAAAGTAAAAAAAAAAAAATCAAAGAAAAGAAAAATAGATTAAATAGAGGCAAGAGACTCAGAAGGGAACATTCTCCAGCTGCAAAGGAGAATTGTACTTTAAGAATTGCAAGACTGATTGCGAACCTTACCAGGTAGACCAGACAGGAAAAATGACCACATAAACTAATTGTACTTTATTGTAAATCTATATTAACAGAATATTAATCAGGTAAGTTGTGGACCTCATTGAGTTCCAGAGGCAACTCAGAGTTTTCCTAATGCTCTGGTAAATGGTTTGACTGAGACCTTAGTTGCCACTTGGAATATGAGAGCAACAGCCTTGGATTGGATTGTGCCTGTGTGGGCTCTATGTGTTCCGGTTCCTGGGGAGCCTCCTTTTCAGAGGCACTCTATGTAATGAAGGAGGATAAGATATGCCTAGAGAGCTGCTCGTGGAAAATGAAGAGTGAATACGATCAGGCATAGATATGAGCTTTTCTTGTGCTGAAAACAAACAAACAAACAACAAAACAAACACCCTTATTGCATAGAGTTGAATATTCTTGCACCCTTACTCATAGAGTTGAATAAGGTACAATAAAGTAAAATACAAGATCCTTTACTTTATATTTTCTTGTATTTTACAAAATACAAGAAAAAAAAGTAATACAGAGAATTAAAATAAGCTCAACAATAATCAAATAAACATCATAAGCAAGCATAGTAGGTACTCAATAAATACATTACACAAAAGATCCATCCGTGGGATGCAGGCAGCACGTGACCATGCCCTCGCCGATCCATGGACAAACCTCTTTCCACAAAACCGATCCCTGGTGTCCAAAATGTTGGAGGCCACTGGCTTGAAACCTGCGAATATACACTAACAATAAACCTTGGTTCACAGCTAAACTTAAGCAGCTACGTCGTTCCAAAGGAAGCCTACAGAAAATGCGATTAGAATGCTGTACAATCAGGCCAGAAACGTATTAACAAGGGAGATCAGAGCATCAAAAAGAAGCTACTCTGAAAAGCTAAGGAATCAGTTCTCAACAAATGTGTTTTTGTGGAACATTTATTTATTTATTTATTTATTTATTTATTAAATTTGTATGCCGCCCAACTCCCAAGGGACTCTGGGCGGCTCACAACAATATAAAAAACCGTTAAAAAAAAACCATAATAAAAACAATTAAAAACAGTTAAAAACTCATGCATACCGTTACATGGCCGGGCCGCG
>QLTV01002419.1:11154077-11178739 GCA_003457575.1 Thermophis baileyi | reverse complement strand
AGGTTAAAAAAAAAAAGAGAGAGAATTGCGTTTTCTTCACTTTAAAGGGAGTTAAAATCTGGCTTTCCTTTGTAATTTAACGCATGTTTCTTTAAAAAGTTACCTTTTTTTGCTAACAAACATCCGCCCCCTTGTCGGGCGGTATAAGGAAGGGAGAACCATATAGCTTTTACGGTTCCTATGGTAGCCACATCGAGTCTGTGTCTTCGACCTCGCCAAAACTGGAGGCCAAGTGGGCGGACCCAGCAAAAAAAGAGGAAGAACAGACTCGGTCCTCACACTGAATGGACGAGGACTACCCAGCATGAATGAAGACTCCACCTGATGAGAAGAGGCGTATCAGGTAAGACCAACGCCCCTTTCATCAGGATAGCAGATTGCTTTACTTATTCATCATAGATTTGCAAGCATGAGATTTTAAAAACTGATTTTACTTATTTGTTATTCAATGAAATGTATTTTACCTAATTAGTTTCCCACTCCTTTTCTTTTCTTTTTCAGTCCTGAAAAATTTCTCTTGAGACTTGGGATTCCTTCTAAACAATGTGAGCCTTGTTGCATAAAACTAAAATGCAAGAAGGGAAGTTGCCAGGAATGAAACAGAAGGGACTTGCGCTAATTGACCTTTCCCTATGCAAAATTTCTCTGCCTAATTTTGGCTATTTTCCCTCACTGTAATAAGGTGTGGCGTAATACACATTCATAAGGAAGACCTCTGACTTTCCAGAGGTATATTTAGGGAGTACAGAGGAAGGAAAGCGGGGGAAAGAATTTCTTATGTAGTTACACACATATTGAAGACAGCTCCTTAATTACAACCTGATCTGTACAGAAGTCCTTACTGCAGTTTTCATGATTGCAACAAACTCATGGATCTCATGGATCAGCAAGTTCATGAAGGTTGTTTTCTCAAACTTTTTTTTTCCTTAGAGAGAAAGTTCAAGGTTTTAAAATAGACGTATTAATAACAAAATTAATTATAGTTAACATTCCATGTGATTCCTGTAGTTTCATAATGTGCTTCACAGCTTCATATAATGTGCTGTATGTGGCCACTTACAAATAAATAAGGTATGAATATATATTTAGCCAGTATAACGTAGTGATTAAGTTGCTGAACTGGGTCTAATCAGAATTGGGCTCAAGCCTGCAAGACTTGACCTCCCTTTCAACTCAACCTCCTATAAAATAAAAGAAAGATGTACCTTTAGTTACTAGAGAAGAAGCAGGATATAAATATAATAAATAAAATACTGTAACAGATTTAATTACAGATGACCTGGCATGTATTACCGAGAGCTGGCTGGATCCAGAAGGGATGATGGTGGCCCTTTTGGAAATGTGCCCAGCTGCAGCTGTGTTTTGGGTCAGCTGTGCCTCCAGGGCAAGGGTGGAAGTCTAGTGATTTTCAACTGGGGTCTCATAAGGCTTTCCATGAGCACCGCTCCACAGGTTGCAAGTATGGGACCCTATTCATTAAATTGGGCTCTAGGGATCAGTTGGGATTGTTGCTACTGTACCAGCCTCCCTGCTGTGTAACAACCTCCCTGCCTGAGCTACTGTACTCCATTGCCAGGCTGGTGATGGAATTTTCCAGACTTATAGTTCTGAGGGACTTCAATTTGCCTTCTCTAGAGTTGGGATCAGAAGCATCTTGGGAGTTCATGGCTACCATTACAACCATGATCCTATCTCAGGTCATCCCCTTGTCAAGAAGGATGAAGCAGATGAACATCAAGAAAGATGGCTCTTTACTATAATGGTATTTCACCTGTGAAATGCTTCCTTCAGAAAAGTTTTTCTGGTGCCTTACATTGTTTCATTTTCCCAGCAGGGGAAATGGAATTCTTTTTATCCTCTCAGGCATTTTAAGTCTCTTGCTATGACTTTTGGTGCTTGCAGCATTTTCCATTTTCTTTAATTATGTGCCTTCCTGTTTTTCATCTCTTACAGCTAGCTTTATGTTGTGCTGTTTTGTTGCATCCAATTATATGTATTTTATATTGTTGATTGACTAGTGTACCATTATACTTGTTCTTAAATATTTTTTTAAAGTTGTTGAATTATTCACTTACACAATAATGACCAATATTGGCAATTTCTGTTATTTTTCAATGTAAAATTAACAGTATTCTATATTTATGTATTAGGCATGCATGTACATTTTATTAACAGTGTAATTGTAAGGAATGCATTGATCTCTGTCATTTAGGAGTGCTGGATTTAATTGGTTTAATACTTACTCAAGTTGAGAATAAAAGTATCTTAAAGGAGTTCAGTTTTACTACAATCTTCTGCTTTTTGTTGAAAGGAATGTTGACATATTTGTGTCAACCTGAGTTTAGTTTTTAAAAAAAGTTTATATAGTCTCTTTCACAATATGATCAAAGCAGTTCATAATACAGGAGGACAAAAATGATACATTTCCAAGCAGTTAGGAAACATTACAAAACTATGTCATAATAAACTATTAATATCAAAATAATAATTTCATTACCAGAAGGAACTAGTTGAAATCTGTTCTAGGTAATAACAAAAGCAAAACTTAAGTTTCAGAGGGAAGGGTACCTTCCAGGGTTTTGTAAAAACAGGGGAAAGTATCCTGGGGTCTTGATAATAATAGCAGTCAGTCAGTGAGACTGGAATTCAGAAAGCAAAAGATCAAAGAAGAATTCCTGTGGAAGAGGTGTTTCAAAAGTCTTCAGTGAAATGTAAAAACAATGCACTAAAAAGATTGTATTTTTCTCTCCTTTAAAAAAAAGACCATCCTAATTAGGGCAGCAGTATACTATATTGAATCAAAAGATTGTGACATTTGCAGTGAATAAAGGAGAGCCCCTAGGAGATCTGCTAAACAGCATGATGTATCTTGTGGTGAGGAAAATTCATTAGGAATAGTCTCAGAAATACAGAAAACTGTCCATGAATTAAATCAACCCTTTCAGCACAATGAAGATATGACACAAGTTAAATATGTGGCCCTGGAAAATCATCTTTGTGAGCCTTGGTTTATATAAAGAATGAACAATAGTGTTAAAAAAGAGTTTCTGTTAACAATGTGTTACCTAGTCTTGGCCCACAATCTTTGTTAAGCTATTAAGAAGAACAAAGACTGATGAATGTGGGACAGACGGAAAGAACTGAAATAGGTAGGCATAAGATGGACTTTGTTTTGTTTGTGTGTTGTGTATGTGTGTTTCAGTGGCAAAGAGGGCTTGGGCTTGGAAAGTAAACAGGGTTGGACTTGTTTGGTGTTAGGATGGACACCAGAAAACAGAGGACTTGGAGCCTAGACTGAGAATTTAAAATACAAACTACAAGAAATAATGGCACTTCTGTATTGTACTTCTGTACTGTTACCAAGAAAACTTCTTACAGTCATCACCTTTTAAAAGATACCAACAATTCCAACTTATCACCATATTAAGGGTACCATCACTTTTTATCCACTGATTTATTTATACTTTGGTCAGACCAAGCATGCCTCCCCCAACCCTTCTCTCTTCTTTCATATGCCTTTTAGGAAGATATTGTAATGTATTAAACTTCAGTTTCAAGCAAGGTCTGAATTATAGTCTGATTCTGATTTAATAACTTGTTATATAAACATTAAAGGATTTTTCCCAGTCCAAGTATCATAAAAATGGTGTTGACTTTATGAATGTACCATCCTAGAAGGAGAGCTTATGAGGGGAAAAAACAGAAGAATCAAGGAAAAATCATTGTTGACTGTCAACAGTTATCTCTAAACTTGGTCGTAGTGGAATTTTAGGATTTTTGGTGAAGATAGAGATGTACTAAAGCTTAAACCCATGATGTAGAGTGCACTGGGCTAGAGGTTTTGTTCTTGGCAGTGGTATATAGGTGGACCTTGACTTACGACTGTAATTGGGGTCTGGATTTTGGTCATAAGTAATGATCATAAGTTGAGGCATTCCTGTGACTGGACCTGATTTTGACTTTTTTACAGTGGTTGTTAAATGAATCGCCCAGTTGTAAGTTTGAATCCATTCTGGATGGGCGTTTTTATGCCAAAACCCAGTAAAATATGCTGGAAACCAGCAAAAAGACATCTCGGATCTGGGTCACTTGACAGTTACTAAATGAGGACTACCAGTGCAGTAATTTTGAATGCACATCTTTTTATCTGTTATAAATTGAATTTCAACAGTTTAAAACATCTGTCCATGATCTAAAAAGTTTCATAGCTTGTATGCGCAAGAGATTTTAATTTTGACTTGCTTGCATATCACTGCTGACAAACCAGTTTTTGATTTGCCTTCCAACCTGGAAGGCTGGAAGGCATGTATGAAAACTGAGAAGTTGAAACAAAAGAAAAACTAAGGCAACTCATGAAATGCTATTCAATTTTATTTATTTATTTATTTATTTATTTTATAAAATTTATATGCCGCCCAACTCCCGAAGAACTCTGGGCGGCTTACATCATAAAAAAATAAAACATATAAAAGCAATTTAAAAAAAACATCTATATTTAAAATAAAACATTCATACAACCATGCATGGGCCAGTCAGAACAACTATTGGCCCCAGGCCTGCCAGAAAAGCCAGGTCTTAACGGCTTTACGGAAGGCAAGTAAGGTGGGGGTAGTAAGGATCTCGGGGGGACGTTGGTTCCACAGAGATGGAGCGGCTACAGAGAAGGCCCTACCCCGCGGCCCTCCCCCGCGGTCCCGCCAGCCGGCACTGTCTGGCCGACGGGACCTGAAGAAGGCCAACCCTGTGCGACCTCACTGGTCGATGGGAGGAATGTGGCATAAGGCGGTCACGCAGATAAACTGGTCCTGAGCCATGTAGGGCTTTAAAGGTAACAACCAACACCTTGAATTGTGACCGGAGCGCAATCGGCAACCAGTGCAGCTCGCGAAGGATGGCACTTGTGTGGGTGTACCTTGGCACACCCACGACTGCTCGCGCAGCTGCATTCTGGACCAGTTGTAGTCTCCAGACACTCTTCAATTTACAGTTGTGCAGAGTTCAGATAAGTACATTTATTATAGAAAACAATATAAAGCCATATGAAATACTTCTAGTAATTGTTGTGTATATCAATGGAGACCCCAATTTACCAAGAAACAAACGTTTCAACTTCTTGTGTCTTTTCTTTTTCTTCCTAGTTTATGCAGTTGTCCAGATGACTCTTTTGGATGGGAGCCCTCGTTTTTGTCTCTCTTATTTTTGTAATGGACAAATCTGGGATCAGTCTGTTTATCTTTGACCATATGTGAATTAGCTTTTATTGAGACTACATGTTGGTGTTGAATCATTTCTTTTGACTTCAAAACCTGCCCTAGTGACATAATGCAGCTGCATCTGTAGTACAGGCTCTAGTAGATTCTTGAATCAAAAAAGATCTACTGTTTAATCCATCCACCTTGCTATTATAGTTAAGATTAACACCTGGATTTGGAAATTCTTAAATTGGTTATTGATGACCCAAGTTGAATGGCAAGGAGTTGTAGTCTAATTCATATGATGGACCATCAAAGACCAAACAAGATAAAAATATGATCTTACTATATATATTATATGCTATGTAGCCTCCTCCTTGCTTACATCATCAGCTATGTGCAGAGGCTTAGCTCATGTATAGAAGCTTGTTCATATGTTCATTTTGAGCTTGTGCAGCAATGATATCTTAAGCTACATTCCTTACACGATTCCTTATATATAAGATATACATAAGATACGTATTGTTATGACAAGCTAAGGAAATCAACATGTAACACCCTCACAAACCCAAAGCATCTGACTAGTCGCAACTGCCAGCAATTTTGAGGCTGAGGGAAAGGGAGATTTCATGGGAGAGGGCTGAGATTGGGTGACTGATGAGTTACAAATGTAGTTGAGGAAGGAAAGCCAATTTCCCTGCTGCCTTTCATGCCTCTAAACTGTAAGAGGCTGTGCCACCCTGAAGTGAGATGGACAGTTCTGAAATTTCAGGCTTCAGAGAGGAGTCTAAAATGATACAGACAGAGGGAAGTGGAGGAAAAGTGCTGAACATTTCATCCTTTTAAACCTAGAGGAAGAAGGGCCAGTTACTTTGAAGATAAAAGGAGAGGAAGTCAGGGATGGGGAATGGAAAAACAGATACTGTGAGACTTAGGTTGGAATTTAAAGTTTCTTACGGGAGAAACATTGCCAGAAACTAATAGCTTCTCAGCTGTAAGGCTGGGACGTACAAGGCAAAATGTCATTGGGAAAGGTTGGCTAAAGAAGCACAATAAGTACATTGCCTCAGTTCAAAGAAGAAGCAATTTTATTAATAGCTCAAAGTAACTTCATCCTTGTATACAATACAATTCTTACCTACCAAGGCTCTGTTGGGTGTGTGGGAAATACTGCTCACTTTCAGCAAGGTTGCTAGTTTGTTATAGGTCCAATTCTAGGTATTGGTCATTAACTTTAAAGTCCTTTATGGCATGAGTCCAGGTATCCAAAGAACCATCTCACCCCAATGTGACTAATCTGCCCCACTCGTTCCAGTGGAAAGGGCTACTTTGGATCCTGTTGGCCAAAGAATTTTGGCTGTCAGGGTCCAGGAGAACAGCCTTTTCTGCTGTGGCCCCCATCCTCTGGAAAATTCTCCTATCAGAGGTGAGGTCCGCCTCCACATTCCAGAAGAGCCCAAAACCTTGGCTTAAATTGAATGCCACGGGGGATATTCATACAGCTTTAAAGTCAGTCTTAATATCTTAATACATAGACTCTTAAATGTAAATGATAGCATTATATTTTCAGATCAACATTTCATTTAAATGCAGTCTTAGTATTTTGAATGTTTAAAATGGACCTTAAGATATTAGATTTTTTTTCTTATTATTAAAACTTACATTGTGAACTTCTTTTGTCAGCAACCTGACCTAAAATGATATTTACATCATCTTATTTATCCATCTACATTGTCAAGATTTCATAGAGCAAATATTATTCCTTCTTAAATGCTTGAGTGAACATTTTTCTGATATATTTTATTTATTGTAGTGCTCAATATCTTTTATAAACCTGTGTTTCTTAAGGTGTTTTAGATAAAATCACAACTGTGGGGAATTTCCATTTCTTTTCAGCGTTGCAGTCTTCTTCCTCCTGCAGCTGCGGAAGCTCATCCAGCCTGAACCTATGCCAGGCAGCCGTTGGCCATGTCACACCTTCTTCCGGAGCCCATCTGTACCGTTCTCCAAATGACATGCGTTCTTCTTGCCAGAGGCTCTGCGTGATTTGAAGAAAGGTGTGCAACATTTGGAGAATGGTACACATGGCTTTCTTGAGAGGTTTCACAATGCCTCATAAAGCCTTCCAAAGTATCTCGAGAAGAGCTGGCTTCAGGAGCAGCTACCTCATATAGGGCCAGGCTGGGTGTGCCTCACCACAGGAGGAAGAAGATGGTGGTGGAGGTCAGCTAGATATGGCAGCACTGGTGGAGTGCAGAGTGATGGAAATGTATGGGCTTTATGCTGTGGCACTGGGGTGGCTGACCACAGCACAGGGTTTGAGCACTCCTCAATGGCAGTGGCAGTGCTGGTGCTGAAATAGAGGCCTGAGGGCACTGGCAGCTGGTTGTAGAGGACCCAGGTCTATATTTCAGCCATAGTTCCAGCACTACCACTACCACTGAGGAATACCACTGTGCAGGGTGGTCAAAAGGGCAGAGTGGAGGAGATAGGCAGATGGTGGGATTTGAAGAACTGCTTCAATCATTACTGTGGGTGGGCAACCAAGTGCCCAGATTTTGATCATATTACTAGGTGAGTGCCTAGCAATGGTTGTAACTTTGGTTTAAGTACAATTTGTTCAGTGCTGCCATAATTTCAGATGGTCATTGAACAAAGGGTTGTTAAGGACTATTTGCATTGCAGTTGATAGTTTGAAATCTTGCACCAAGATAGCAGAAGAATACCGTAATATAAATTGATAGATTGGTTGATGATTTGCCATCAAGTTGATGTTGATTCTTAGCATTCACATACATAGACTTTCACCATGACAAGCTGCCCCTAACCTGGTCCATCAGATCTTTCAATGGTGGACCCATTGCCACTGTAGATCCATCCAGTACTGGTTAATCCTCATCTTCTCTTTCCTTCTATCTTTCCCAGCATTAAAGTCTTCTCCAGACAGCTAAGTTTTTGCATAATGTGTCTGAAATAAGATAATTTGAGCCTGGTCATTTATGTCTCAAGTGAGAATTCTGGGTTGATTATTTCATAATCCATTTGTTTTCTTGGCTATCCACGATACTTTCAGGAGCGTTCTCCAACACTAAAGTTCAAAAGCATAAATACTGTTCCCCATTCTACTCTTTTAAAATGTAACTTTCACTTGCTACAGCCTCAGAGGGAATACCATTGCTTGCACTACTTTAATCTTTGTAGGTATAGACACATCATGGCATTTGAATATCTTTTCCAAGTCTTTCATGGCTGCTCTACAAAGTGCTAGTCTGTGGTGTACTTCCTGACTGCTCGTGCCCTTACTATTAATTGACTGATCCCAAGAGGTTGAAACTATTCACCATTTCACTATATTCATTGTTAATTCTAAAGCTGGTAGTTGTGTCTCTTATCAGTTGTTTGGTCTTCTTTATATTTAATTTTAGCTATGTTTTTTTCCCAATATACTCCTTGCCATTTACTACTATAGCTTTAAGATCCTTTGCATTTTTGGCTATCAGAGTAGTGTCATCAGTATAACACAGGCTATTGGTATTTCTTCCTTCACTTTTAAAACTTCTTCCCTTAATATATATTCAGCACATAAGTTGAATAAATAAGGAGAGAATATGCATCCTTATCTACTCCTTTGCCACCTGAAGCCAGATTGTTTCACCGTGTTCTGTCCATACTATGTCTTCCTGAGCTGCATATAGGGTAATAAGATGCTTTGGGATTCCCATTCTTCTAATCCCATTCCACAGTGTGACGTGATTGACACAATCAAAGGCCTTTCTATAATCAGTGGAACACACACTAACTTCTTTTTGGCATTCTTCGGCTTTCTCAATTATCCAGTGTGCATCCGCAATGAGGTCTCAAGATAGATATTGTACAATAATTTATGAAGTAGCTGATATTAAGATTCCTTGGGAAGAGCGTTCCTAAGTATACCGCTTGTTGAATAATATTACTATTTAATTTCTGTGCTAGAACAAAATGGAACTAATGAGTCTATTTTTCATATGGGCAATAGATATATATTATTTATTTGATTGTTATTCTGCCATAATCTCCAAGGTGTCCCAGTAGCTAACAGCACAATAAAAACCACAGAACGCAGTAAGAGTTAAGATATCATTGTATATGTGTATCTATATGAATAAAACAAAAGGGGACAAAAACTGCCAACAAAACACAAATTGGCAATATCCACATTAATCCACAAGTGTTTTCCAGAAGAGCTCTGTTTTTACTAACTTCTGGAAGGCTACCAAAGAGGGAACTAATCTAGTTTACAGGGGGAGGCAGCCTTTTTTTTCTTCCATTCAATCATATCTGATTCTCAGAAATTACTTGGACAATTCCTTTCAGGTTTTTTGACAAAGTTTTTCAGAAGTGGTTTCCCATTGCCTCCTTCCTAGGGTTGAGAGAAAATGACTGGCCCAAGGTCACCCAGCTGCCTTTGTGCCTAAGGTGGGACTAGAACCATGATCTCCCAGTTTCTAGCCTGCTGTCTTAACCACTACACCAAACTACAGTCTAACTTCTGCCTAATAGCATCTTAATATAAATTATATTACTATAATAGCAGAGACTGTATCTCAGGACAATCATAATAATTAAAATACATGCTTCTTCTGGGTTTTGAACTAGTAACTTTATGCATATTAGGCAAATACTAAACCGCTATGCTAATAGAACATTACTGATAACAATAACTACGGCAGAGGCTTGAACTGTACAGATGGTGACCAATGGCTGGCTCGAGTGAGTGCTTATTTCTGATAGTGTGGACAATGAAACTGCTGCACTTTACTTTCTTTCTCTAGAAGAAAATAAAGTGCAGCAGGGAGTCAACAATGCTTGAAGTAACACAAGCTGGAAAACACTACTTCCATCATGGGGCAGGAAAACACAGGTTACATTCATGAACTGTAAGTAATAAGAGGATTATTCCATCTCTTCTTGTCCTCCAGAATTGGTCAGTGGGCTGTACTCATCAAATAATCTGATAATATATATTAATTAGCAATATTAGGTACTGCAAGCCAACAAGCAGGTACTGATTTTGCATATTTTACTTATTAAAAATGCTTAAAGTATAACAATTTTATTTAAACCATCAAGGTGTACAATATATTTATTGATTACCCACAATAATTTTTGAACATACACTTGATTATAAACCTACAGTATTCCACCAGTATAATATCATATTTATATTTATAGCGTGTTAAACTGATGGAGAAAGAGAAAAAGGAGAACATTTCTCTTGCTTTAATCTGTACCACACGAGAGACATACTCTGCACTGTATGCTGGAATTAAAGTATTGTATATACCACCATGTTTATTTTAGACAATGCTAGGCCATCACAGTTCAGCACGCAAATTGTATAGGTGACTTTTGAGAATTTGAGAAACCAAGATATTTCTCTAAAACGTAACTCCATCTAGATCCATCTGCCTAGATTTTTAATTAAACTTATACGGCTCTTGAATGATACCCTTTCTTTTTGTATTCTTTCTAGTTTTGAGGTAGTTCAACATAAGAAATCCTTCCAAAACACTACGTTTTTTTCCTAAAGTCATATTTGGAACTCAGCCTTCTACTTTTGGGTTACCGGTATATATCTCCCTGAAAATATGTGCTTCCTAGCATATGCTGTTTAGTGATGTGAAAAGATATACAGGAGGAAGAGAAATTGTTTGTCTCACTCCATCCAACTTAAAAAATCCAGACCCACTCATGGTTAGCAATAGAAATGAGATTGATCGGGTCCCTAAATGTTTTTGGAATGTTATTCCATAGCCTTGAGGTTGTAAATATCTTAGTGTAGTATAATCATCAGACACGATGATGTTAAAATTAAACTGTATTGTAACTTGTAAGATTTATTCAGTTTGGCAAGTCATTGTAGGTTAACAAGTTTACATGAAATGAAATGCACAGTTTAATGATCTAACCTCCTATCAAATTTGTTTATTCCTGTTCTTCTATACGATTTCAAAATGGCTGGCTCTGTTACAGAAAGTCATTGAAACCTGGAGGAAATTGTATTGAGATCTTTTCCATCTCACTGCCAAAAATTGTTGGCCGCATTCTCTTCCCTACTTTCCATAAGTCTTTAGCTTTAAATCTCCTAGAAAGTCAATGTTGCTAAATTTATTTCATTTATTAAAGCAAACTTTTATAAGCTTTGACAGTCCTTTCTTTCTCTGTGCCTCGGCTTCCCTCTCGTTGTTTTCTTTCTCTTAGTCACCCTCTACCTGATGCTTAAGGACACAATCACATAGAAAACATTAGTTTAGAGCAGTGGTTTTCAACCTTCCTAATGCCGCGATCCCCTCCCCGCCGCCGCGACCCCCTCCCCGCACGCGATGAGGTGACAAAGGGGGCGTGGTACCAAGATGGCGGGCTAGCGCATGCTTAGGCGACCCCTGTGAAAGGGTCGTTTGACCCCCAAAGGGGTCGCGACCCACAGGTTGAGAACTGCTAGTTTAGAGGATAAGCAAGTGCTTTTCCATCACATCAGAATCCTTTTGATTTCAATGCAAAGGACTTACTTTGAGAATGGCTTAAAAAGAAGGTATTCTTCTCACCAATCATTCCACAACATAAGGGTGCTACTGAAATAACAAACAATTGCTATTCCAGCTATCCTGGGATAATATCTGGACAGAGTTTATTAAAGAGGTAGTAGTCAGTGTTAACTTCCTTCTCCAGGTTTAAATTAATCCACCTTTAAATCCTAATGCATCCAAAAGAATGGGGCTTTCCACTTTAGAAAAGCTTATGTCAAAAGCTGCATGTTGCAAGAAGAAACTATTATTGTCCCTGTGGTATCTTTGCTCACATGCTGCTTCGTGTAAAAACCTCTCATTATATTTGTTGCTTCCATACTCTCGTTTGTCAGCAAAAGCCCATGAAATTCAATGATTTGTAACATACAAAATTCTAAGCAGAACAAAAGATGTTGAAAAAAGATGCTAAAGGATTTGTTTTTCACATTTTCTAAATCTGTTACTTAAAATGAGCATGAAGAGAGAGAGAGAGAGAGAGAGAGACAGGTGTAAATAAAAAGAAAGAGAAAGAGAGAGAGAGAGAGAGAGAGAGAGAGAGAGAGAGAGAGAGAGAGACAGAATATTTTAATATTAGCAGAATAATAGGCACTTCCTGAAGCCTATTTCATTTACACCTGGAGGGTTTCCAATTGAGACCAAAGTTATTCTTTAGTACTAGTTGGATTTCTACAACATAGATTAACAATTTACTTTGGAACTAGAATCAGAAGAATTTATGGATAATTGTTCCCAGTATTGAATATTCATAAAGATTGTGGTTGCTTGATATTAATTAGAAAACTTGTGACATGTATGGATCTGGTCTCCAGAAGTAGTTAAGATTAAAATTTCAAAAGAAATTGGAATATTTCTGGGGTGATTATCCCCAGAATAATTATATTCTACCATCTATTAAACTGTGAAGGATAAAACAATATAACTAAGGAAAATAAATCATAAAATTTAAATTTATGGCAATAAATATGACACCGACAGAGAGTATGCTCAGGTTAGAGATCAGTACTTTAAAAAAAGATTAAGAGTCTGCTTAAGAATATCTCAGGAATCTATAATTTGATCACGTGATTAACAGAAATACAATAATTGCTTGGAATCTATGGGGTAATTTCTGTATCCTATAAATAATATCCATATACAATCATCTCTTTTAATTGTCATTCTCCTTACTTATGTTTCCTCAATTATGTATTCATATAAAAGTATTTTATATGTAAGGAATATATTTTTGTAGTTTTACTATAAACCTTTTGCTCCAGGATAGAAACATGGATGGGTAATGGATCAGCCTAATTGATCAGATCCTGAAATTCTGTTGCCATTGGTCACTCAAATAACATGATGCATTGACATGGCTGTTTACAGTATACAAGTCAGAGAAAGAATGACTTCAAGGGGTTTCCTTTGCCTTTTACTACCAGGAAGGACACTTACCTTCTCTGGGACTGGGAAGCTAAAGGATGTCCCATGTATTGGGCAAAGGAACAAGAGCAAAATCCTGTTTATGCAAGTTTCAGGAAGTTCATTACTAGCCGCCATCTATTATTTCCAGCATAATATTCCTTCGTAACAGCTTTGAAATTTCCTTATCTTCTCTGATTCTTCCCTCTATTTGCTATGTCTTATAAATTTGATGATAGGGCCTATTTCTATACTTTAGTAGACGTACTTTAGGAGACAATAATTGTTCTGAAAAATAACATAAAAGCAGTACAACATAAAGTAAATAACATAAAGCAGTACATAGAAAGGCTCAGTCTCCATATTGGCCTTTTTGTTAAACATTTATCAGCAAGAAAAATGACAAAAGTTTGGATTAGGTCAAAGTAAATGACACTATCTGAGGCACCATCATAACTGACCTAGAACAAAATTGCAAGACAGGATTTATTACTAGAGTGATAGTTGCCAATTGGAAATACATATGTATTGCAATAAAACTAATTTAATGTATGCAGTTTCAAGGGAACACTTATACAAGATACTGTTTACATGGTACTGTATGCTTGTCAGAACTGTAAAAGAATATATTACAATATATTTGAATATATTTCAGATGTAGAAGGAGAAAAGAACGTGTTCATATTTGGAGAGATTGTATCTAGCTTTAAAAATTTAGTTAAATATATAGTATAGTCTAAATTATATACAACTAAATCTATACAACTAAATCTATAAATATGCAATTAATGAATAGGTTGATTCCAACTACTAGCACTATTTTTTAAATGGCATCCTGGGTACATTTAAACTTGTGTCTTGAGCTTTGGCGATATTATACCGGTACCGTATACTGATATACGTTGCTATTGGTGAATATCAATAACTCTGTTGCTAAATTATTGTGGGTAATTTCCAATTTAGTTTGCACCCAGATCCATTTCCTGCAAATTTCTATATTCAGATCAAAGCAAACATGCATGCCACTCTGCTCAGCTAGCAGAAAAATAGCTTGAAGCTTACCAGCATCCATATCTGAATTCAGACAGTCTTGCTGTTTCAAGTGGGAGGTCAGCAAGCAAACATGGGGAACAAATGATGGGATAAAAGATAAGCAAAAGCAGAACGAGACAGAGATAAATTAAAGCAAATTTGTTGCTTTTTCATCACCTATCAAAAAGCACAGAATTTTCCAGAGCTATTGGAAATACCACTGTGGGTACTTGGCATGGCTTGTCCTAAAGCAAGTATCGGTAGCCTTAGGTTATTCCAGTCTTAACCATTTTATGGAAAGAAGGATACCAGGTGATGCTTTCTCTATTCTACACACACACAAACACACACACACAATATTGATGTCCTTTCCCCAGTCATTTTTAGTTCCTTACAATCTATTGCCTGGAATAAAAAATAATATTGAGCTTTGGCTGAGTGATAGGATTATCTTTTTTCAAGGTTCATTGGCTTCTATTATCTGCTATTCTATTGCCTCAGAATAAGAAGTGATATTTCCTGAAGTCTGCAGTAATGCTTTATGGATTAAAGTTGCAGCATGTTCAAGCTTACTTGGGAATACATGTATATCCAGTTGAAATTTATTTTTTTAGTAGAGAAATATGGCTCACAGAAAAGTGTAGGTAGTTCTCCACCTACGACCAGAGGGCAGAATTTCTGTTGTTAAGCAAAGTGATTAAGGGAGTCGTGTCGGATTTTATGCCCTTCTTTTTGCCATGGTTGTTAAACAAATCCCTGGGGTTAAGTTAGTCATGCAGTTGTTAAACGAATCCAGTTTACCCATTGACTTTGCTTGTCAGAAGCCAGCTGGGAAGGTCAGAAGTCACGATTACATGATTCTGGGATGCTGAAGCATTGCAAATACATGCTGATTGAATTTTGAAATACAAGCACCTAAATTTTTGATCACGTCACTGTGGAGATGCTGTAACAATTGTAAGTATGAGAGGACTGATCATAAGTTGCTGAGGAATTATTGAGTGAAACAAATGAGTTGTCTCCATTCACAAAAAGGCTTAAACTATTCATTGGGATTCATAGCTCGCTAACACTCCTTTAACTAAAAGAGTTGAGGGTTGTACTTGAAACCTGGAAGGTTGGTAATATTCTGAAATACTGTATTATTTTTAAACCTATGGGGTTTTTTTTATTAAAGGGGTAAATATTTGTGGTAGAATAACTACTGCCTTTTTTCCTCTTTATACAATAACCTCCCAGACATCTTTACTGTATGATCAAGAGATTAATCTCTCTATTATAATAATAGTGTTTAACTGCAGCAGTAGTAAAATATTATCGCATATTTCGGTTAGATGACTACTGAAAATGAGAGCTCTTGGCTAAAAAAAATAAAGGGAATCAGTGAATGACTCAGCTTAGTTCAACTAGTGCTCAGATTACCAAAAAATATCGTTGGAGATGGGAAAAAAATAAAAATAAAACAGCAACATCTGCTAATCAGGAGGCGAAGCTAAATGACACTCCCTAACGCCCCTCGCAAAAGTTACAGGAAAATGAATTAGAAAAATCAAGAACAAAGCAAAAAGTTGGCATACATAAATATAGTAATATATTAGTAAATTATTTATTTTAAAGAAGGGCAATGTACTTTTCAATATTTTCTTCTTGACTTTCTTTTATGAAACTTTGGTTATTAAAGAGGCTTTTTGTAAATATTAGATTTGCTTCTGTTTGTACCAATCTTTTTTGAGGGGTAGAAGTTTGTTTTTGTAACAGAAAAATATTCAGTAAAATATATCATTACACAATATGGATTTAGGAGTGCTTGTCTTTTTCTTTTTGCAATGTCTTTGACTGGAGCTAGTTCTTATTTACGTATTCATGGCAGATTTCTGATCAGTGACATTCAGTAACTCTGCATAGAAGTAAAATGTGCATATTGAGTCCCCTAACATTTATTGTGCAATCTTTTACTGAAATGTAAATAGAGCCCAGAGGTCATGAATGACACAATATATCAACTTGTAAATTTCTGTAATAGAGATCCACTCTTAAGAAGTAACCATTTTTCTTAGAACTGTAAACATAATCAATAATGAGTGTAAGACTTTGGTAAGCTTCATATCTGCATGTTGTACTTATATACTTGTGTGTAGGGCAAAAACATTACATTCCTAATAAAACTACATTTTCATCTTTGCTCCAGATGGATCATTGAGAAAACATTTTTATTTTTATTTTGGGTGTGTGTGTGTTTGTGTATGTATGTGACAGGAAGTGCATTTATAGTCCTGATCAGCAGCCAAATTGCTTCAGCCAAGATTAAAACTGGTTTTATATCCTGTTGCCTTTTTAATAAACCACTGATGTTGGTTTAATCGAGAACATGTGTGGTACAT
The DNA here is from genome assembly GCA_003457575.1 of Thermophis baileyi. Classification (NCBI taxonomy): domain Eukaryota; kingdom Metazoa; phylum Chordata; class Lepidosauria; order Squamata; family Dipsadidae; genus Thermophis; species Thermophis baileyi. The sequence goes on along the minus strand of QLTV01002419.1, from coordinate 11,162,170 downwards.
CAAAATGATGCTTAGAAGATCTTAATGGAAAACAACTGATTCTAATATTTATTACTGGATTAGTTACATAATCACTTTCATTCTTATTACTATAAAAATACATTTTACAGCCATTGCTACAATCATGTTTACAGTAAATAATATACATTGGTCACCTTTTTTATATATACCTAGTAGAATAACTGCTTGTACATTTGAGTATAGTGTATTTTAAGCAAATGTAAAAAATAATTTATGTGCAGAAAATGTTAACTGTGTAGTTATGAAGGATATAAATGAGTGGAACTTGGGTTTTAATATCAGCATCTTACTTGTGATGACCAGGGGCAAGGCACAGAGGCAACACAGTCAGCTGATAGTTCAAATCGCCCTTTTATTGCTCCAACTTTCCCCCAAACGCTCCCATGTTATGGCAAGTCCCAGAACAAAGTTATCACACACACCTCCAGCAGCCTCTGGCTGTAAGTAGTCCAGCAAAACATTGTGAGCACAATGGCTGCAAGGTAAGAAATCCACTGGGGCAAGGGAATAAGTCAATGAGTCCAGGAAGCAAAGGAACACAGCAATGGTTTCAGGAAGCAAAGGAACAAAGCAATTAATCCAGGAAGCAAGAAATAAAGCAAGAAGTCCAGTAAACTCCAAACGTCGGCAATGGCACACCAAACTCCATGAATTCAGCGTTTGTTCCCAACAAACGCCCCTCCCCACAGCGTCTCCTTAAATCTCAGTCCCCAGGTGTGCCTTGTGAAGAGGGGCGTGGCGCTTTCTTCCTGAGTTGGGTCAGCCTGCGCTGTTCCACCTCCTCTCTACTCTCCATGCTCGTGGATCAGGAGGGGGCGGGCCTTGCTCATCGTCTGAGCTCCGTTGCTCTTCATTTCCACTGCTTGCCCTCTCTCGGTCATCCTGCCCCCGTTCCTCCCTGCTAGCAAGCCATCCCACTCCTGAGGGGCCCTGGCCTGCTTCCTCCCCACATTCCTCCTAAGCCATCGAAGCCCCCCTTCTGTCTCCCTCGGCTCCAGCTCCGTTCATCTTCCTTCGCAGATTCAGGCTCCGACGGGGACATGACATTACTTTTATTAGTTTGGACAATCGAAAGTTGTGAAGATATTAGTAAAACAACTATACATGCTTTTAGGCATACATGTGTAAAAAAGGAAGCTATCATTGAGTGATAACCAGGCATTGCACTTGAAATAGCAATAGCACTTAGACTTATATACTGCTTCACAATGCTTTACAGCCCTCTTTAAGCAGTTTACAGGGTCGGCATATTGCCCCCAGCAAACTGGGTCCTCGTTTTATCGACCTCGGAAAGCTGAGTCAACCTTGAGCCAGTGAACTGCCAAACAGCAGGCAGTCAGCAGGCAGCAGAAGTAGCCTGCAGTATTGCATTCTAACCACTGTGCTACCACGGCTCATATAAATATAAATATATTTTATATAAATATGAAACTTAGGCATATGCTTTTTCCATTAGCCAAAGCCATGCTTAGCAAGTACATATCCTAAATCCCCTCGACTGCTTCAGAGTAGAAAAGATGGCTCTTAGTCCTCAAGATGCTATAGTTCAAAAGTTTCAATTAAAACATGAATAGACTGCACTAATCCCATCATCCATTTTGAGTTTTTCAGAATAATAGTCTTTAGGTCAGTATAGGTCCAAGTGACTTAACCTACTTAATCCACTGGTTGCAACCCAGAATCCCTCATTACTTGATATAGCTCTGTTAGATGATATGGGTAAATGTCCTGAAATATTAACATGTCTATTGCTACCACAGTATAAAATTGTAAATGGATGTTACAAATCTTTTAGTTTATTTAAATATGAAAATCTCAGCTGAGCAGAGTGGCACGCATGTTTGCTTTGATCTGAATATAGAAATTTTATGCTTGTATCAATCACACAATGTTTCATTTAAATAGAAATTTTAAGTTAAAAATTAAGTTAAGCAAGATTTATTTATTTATTTTATTTATTTATTTATTTGTCAAACATGTACAAGATAGCAGGTATAGGTATAATCATAAACATAATCAAAGTGAATACAGATAGATGAAGACAATAGGACAGTAGGACAGGGACGGTAGGCACGCTGGTGCGCTTATGCACGCCCCTTACAGACCTCTTAGGAATGGGGTGAGGTCGACAGTAGACAGTCTAAGGTTAAAGTTTTTTGGGTTTGGGGAAGAAACCACAGAGTCAGGTAGTGAATTCTAGGCATTAATCACTCTGTTGCTGACGTCATGTTTTCTGCAGTCGAGTTTGGAGCGGTTTACATGAAGTTTGTATCTATTGTGTGCTCGTGGATTGGTGTGGTGGAAGGTGAAGTAGTCATTGACAGGTAGGACATTGTGGCAGATAANTGTATGCTCTAGTTAGCAGTGTAATGTTGCCAGAGAAGAAGCTACGCAGGATTAAGTTGACTACTCTTAGTGCCTTTTTGGCAATGTTGTTACAGTGGGCTTTGGCACTTAGATCATTAGATATGAGTACTCCAAGATCCTTGACAGAATGAGGGTCGTCTACAAGGTTGTTTCCTCCAAGCTTGTATTTAGTGTTCTGATTCTTTTTGCCAATGTGTAAGACAGAGCATTTGTTGATTGAGATTTGAAGTTGCCACTTGTTTGACCATTCTGATACATAGTCAAGGTCTTTCTGAAGGGTAGTAGCATTGTCTGTGGTGTTAAATAGTTTGACATCATCGGCGAAGAGAACGCAGTTGCTTATAATGTGATCACAAAGGTCATTTATGTAAAGTATGAAGAGTGTTGGTCCTAGAACGCTGCCTTGAGGGACACCACTATTGACAGGTGCCTTGAGGTTTTTCTGTTTACTGCTGCCATTTAAATTTCAGAAGTGGATAGACAGGTATATTGCTTTTTTACTTTGGATAACCAAAGAATCATATATTTGCTCAGCTCACCTCTAAGGGCTGTAAAACTTATTTTCTTACTACCTGATTTCTTTCTACTGCTTAAACTTGTTTACTCTTCTAGAAAATTATCTCCCTTTCCCAATGTTGATTCCCCAATACTTGACTAATGTAAGTGGTACTGTAGAAAAATGTTATTTAGTTCCATTCCTATTAAATCAGATATTAAACAAGGAAGCTTTGGAATAGTAAATACTCTCCCAAAAGTGGTGATATATTGTAAGTCACCCCTGAAAAGCTGTATGTTTCTAATATTTTTATTCTTTTGAATGCAGTTAAATAATTCTTAATAATGTCTCCATTGATGACCAATTCACTTACTTACAAGCTGACTTTTTGATTTATTTATTTCAGCCTATTCATCCTTAACTGAAAAATAGGAAACAATTGCATGGAGTCAAATATGTGGACAAAAAAGTGAATTATTTCTCCTGAAAACAAACAGCCATTTTGATCCTTACTATAAATCTGAGCTTATCACGGTAAGAATTTCATGCTTCGTATTGACTTTTTGTTAATATTTATACAGGTAGTCCTCGCTTTACAAGAGTTCATATAGTGACCGAAGTTACAATGGCACTGAAAAAAGAGATGACTTTTTTCCCACACTTACGACCATTGCAACATCCCCATGCTTACATGATTAAAATTTGGACACTTGGTAACTGATTCATATTTATGACAGTTGCAATGTTCCTGGGTCATACGATCACCTTTTGTGACCTTTTGACTAGCAAAATCAATGGGAAAGCCAGATTCACTTAACAACCATATTAACTAACTTAACAACTGCAGTGAAACTGTGGCAGGACAGGTCATAAAATGGGTCAAAATTCACTTAATTGTCTCACTTAGCAACATAAATTTTGGGCTCAATTGTGGTCATAAGTTGAGGACTACCTATAAATACCAATGTATTGGAAATAATTACATGGAGAAAATTTGCAAATGATTACTATGACTTGTTAATTCCATGTTTTCAGAGAAAACTGTTTCAACCCTTGTCTTCTGACTGCACATGTGCATATCGCTCAGTTACTTACAGTTGAATGTAAACTGTTTGAAAAAAAATATTACATTTGCAGAAAAAAATATACAATGATTAGAAAATGCTCTTCTGTGTTGTTGAATTTTGATGCTTGTTTTATAAAGTCAAGGCATAATTTGAAAATTTAAATGTGGTGTGATGAGTTTGTATGTATAATATAGAGAAGAGGAAACTGTCCCTCTAGCTATTTGAGTAATTGTGACAGATGCTGGGAGTCATTCAATATTTGTAGGGCCATAAATTATCCATATTTGGTTTACTGTTTGTGTGTGTGTGTGTGTGTGTGTGTGTTGCAGCGCCCAAATTACTAACTACATAGTCTTGAATATCCTCAAAGATAGAGAGAAAAAATGCATTGAAGGATGGTTCAAAAACTGAGTGATATTTCAATTGGTGAAACTACCAATTAGTTTTATTTGTTAAGCCAAATTCCTTTTGAAGTAACAGTACATAACAATTATGCTTTTTATGTTTCCTTATTTTCTTTAAACACACCTTCTGAAACATCATTTTCCACTGTTACATCCTTTAATACTAACGGTTGAGGAGGCAGTTCTAACCTAGAGAAACACTTAAATATCTTTTGCATAGCTCTGGAATTCTCATTGCAAATTAGGGGAATTTTCTCTTCTTATGCTTTTTATGCTTCCTCGTGGTCTTTGCCAACAGCCTTCTATGCCAAGCACAACTATTTTGATCCTTGATATATTAATTTACATTAATTTTCAGTTCCATTGCGTGCCCACACCCATAATGCAATGCCCTCCCCCCGTGCATGCATGCACAACCCCTCGCGCTGCCCCCCCCGCACATGCACAAAGGGCTCACTGAAGCCTCCGGAGCCTGTAGATGGCGAAAAACGGATTCCAGCTGGTTTTCGGCCTTCGGAGGGCAGGGGGAGGTCGTTTTCGCCTTCCCCAGGCTTCAGGAAAGCCTCCTGAAGCCTGGGGAGGGTGAAAAATGGCCCAACGGTCTAACCAGAAGTTCGAGCTCTGGAGCTGACATAGGTGCCCTCAGATATGGCTCCATGTGGGTCATTAGGCAACAACATAGCATCATCTGTATCCAAAGTACATATACATTCAATAAAGTACACATTTCCAACAAATATACCTTCTAACATTACCACAAGCATTCTGTATATAATTATCCATAAGCCTATTAAACAGTTAGGGAATCCCCATAATTTTCTTATTCCTTGCTCAAATTTGAAGTATTTGCTAAGTATTCAATTTTTTTTCTTGCCCATGGTTAACTTCCATCTATACCACACTTCAACCCCATATTCATACAAAACATTTGATAATTCAAGCTTATATCGTATCCTTTTTAAAAAAATAAATACACTTTTTTTTCAATCAGTGTTCTTTAATGCTGAAGAAGGAAAAAAATCCAGTCTGCCGAAGTCCTGCTTGGAATTCAGTTGCTGTGCGCTTCCCAAATTCTGGTCATTGTCCCCTTTTCTCCCCTTTCAATCAGAATTCATTCAAACATCTCCCCAGTCACACTTCACCAACTAAACCATTTGTGTTTTACATTCATTCTTGCTCTCTACCCCCTAGCATTAGGGAAAAAGCATTCTTCCAATCTTCGGGCATAGAGTATTTAACAAATATTAAACAAATTGAAGCACTGTTCCATAAGGAAATTACATCAAATTTGCACTTTTTTGAACTACACAAGCTACCCCTGCAATCTTATCATTTTCCAACATTCTCACAGCATATTACTTTATTTTCTCAATTCATTCTTTTATGGTAACATTTATAGCATTCTCTTCAGTACTACTCTTTATTGTATCATTCTTGTTCCCAAACAAATTTCTGAAACATTTTCTTTAGAAGTCTTCCATTTCAGTTTCATCCCTAATGAATTTTATTTTTTAATACTATTCACTCTTCTACATTCTTTGTGGCTACAATTTGCTCACTTACAGTCTAATCCAAAGCAATTTTTTTGAACTTCTAGTTACTTGGAAAAAGTGTTCTTAACTATAAGTCTGTAGAGATTCTCAGTCATCTAGGTCATGGTTGTTCCAAAGGTGTTTTTTCAGGAGGCAACTGGACTTTCTTGTTTTTTCTTTTGAAGACATTTCGCTTCTCATCCAAGATAAAAACTTCTTAACTATCTTGCATTACATTGTCTTTTAATGATTAACTACACTGTGATCCTATATTTTTTGTTCTTCCTGAAATGATTTTGCACATGCTATGGTGCTGAAGAGGTTAGCACAAGAGTAACTCCATGGGTAGAAAACTTATATGTGGTCCTAAATTCTTCTCCTGTTGACACTGCCAATTCCCCTGCTGCCATGATCTGGATTGACTTTGAGATCGTAATTCCATCTTGAGTAAAAAAATTCAAGACTGGAAGACAGGCTTGAAATTCAAGAAGATTTGAGTTCAACTTCTGAGTGCTTATTTTTGCATGCTTTTTCTGTTTTCTGGAAGTGATTAGCACCACACTATTATTTTCATGGCACTTTAGTCTGAGAGAGTTGCATTAGACCTAGGACTATACAATAAGTCTTCTGTCACTTTGTAGGGCATATGGAAATTATTATCTATTAAAAGACTAGAAACTTTTGGCGCTAAACTAGTAAAGTGCTAATCAAGCTGAAATAAATTAACTCTATTTACCTCAGACTGTGAGCAAAGTACTCTATTTTGGCTGCCCTAATTATGGACTCTGTGTGTTTTATCAAAACATATTTACGCTTTTCCAATTTTGCTGCATATGTTCAGTATAATTTGACATATTTAAGTGTTTCTCCAAATGATTTTAATCAAAGTGTAACATAATTCCATTTTAGCTTTACTTCAAAACATTTATTCAAGGCATCTTCTTTTGCTACTTCTTTTGCTTTCCATTAAAAAAAAAAGATAAATAAAACCTCTTCTCAAAATCTTTCCCTAAAATGTAAAGCAAAACAAGCCTGGATGAAATTCGCACTGAACCATAGGAAACCTTTGTACTTAGCTCTCTGCTCATTGTGTTTCCTCTTAGCAGAGACTTCATATTGTGTAAAATACCAGCTCTACTAATATTCTTAATTGTCTTCCAAAAAATCAGTGAACGTATGAAATATATAATAAGTAAGAAAACTTGAATACAGTTGTCAAGACATTCATTTAGCAACCATTCAAAGCTACAATAGCACTGAAAAAAAGTTAGATATGACCAGTCTTTGCACTTAAACCATTGTAGCATCCCCATAGTCACATGATCAGAATTTGGGCATTGGCATGTATTTATAATGGTTGCAGCATCCTGGGGTCATGTGACTGCCATTTGCAACCTTCCCAGCTGCCTTCCAACAAGCAAAGTCAATGGGGGAAGCTCACTTAACAAGCATGTGATTTGCTTAATAACTATGGCAATAAAGATAGTAAAATCAGGCACAACTCACTTAAGAACCACCCTGCTTAGCAACAGAAATTCTGGTGCCAATTCTGGTCATAAATCAATGAAGATATATATATATCTTCATATATATATATATATCTATATATATATCTTCATATATATCTATATCTATATCTATATCTATATATCTATATCTATATCTATCTATCTATCTATCTATCTATCTATCTATATGTGTGTGTGTGTGTGTTTTGAGGTTTTCGCGGGTATTTGTATGTAGGTCTGTGGTTATTCGGGTTTTCTCCCGCGTGAAGTTGGAGATGCGGTTGCGACGTTTCGATGAAGTCTCATTCGTCATCATCAGGCTGGTCATCAGGCTTGTGTCTTCGCCCTCGTGCTTCTAGGAGCAAAGCGAGAATTGCAGCTGTTTCTTCCTTTTAACTGCCAGTGGGGTTTGAACTGATAGGGTGGGGGCTTGGCTGTGTTCTGAGGGGGGGGAGGTGTGTTGGGAGTGGTTGGGGGCTTGTCTGTGTTCTAATTGGTTGGGGGTCAGTTTGCTTCCTGTATGGATTAGAGGGGTTTGGAGTGGTTAATGATGCAGCTGCAGTCTGGCTTCTCGTTTGTGGTCGTGAATCAGCAGTATGGGCTTGGGCTTGTTTTTTGCATGGGTGTTTGGTAGTGGTATCCTGTGTGGTTTTCGTGAGTGTGGGTCTGGTGGCATTCTTTGTGTTAGGGACACGTGT
>QLTV01002419.1:11111365-11129164 GCA_003457575.1 Thermophis baileyi | reverse complement strand
GGCCCCGGGGACGGTGCGACGCACGGGCGGCCCTCGAATGCGCAGGCGCCAACAGAAGGGCCGTGCGCGCTAGCCCGCCATCTTGGTGCCACGCCCCCTTTGGCAATAGGGGGTCATGGGGGCGTGGCGGGGCGGGGTCGCGGCATTAGGAAGGTTGAGAACCACTGCTCTAAGCAATCGATTGTAAGTTGAGGACAACCTGTATACAAATTATGCTTATCATTGATAAATAAACTTAGCCAAAGTTTGCTAACTATAATGGGTGAACTAAAGCAAAGTTCCACAGGATACTGTATATTTCCACCACAGTTTCACCAGCTGGAGGCAATATATATTAGTAGTTTTGATACTTAATTATCTTAGCATTGTTACACTAGGGTTGCATTGTATCAGATACCTTTACCGAAACATACTTAAGGGTTTTTGGTTGTTTGGTAGAAGAGTGGCATGGAGAGTTTATTTTCCTTGTTCAGATGACAATTTCCATTTATAAGATAATAGTTCAAAAGAATGTGGACATCCAAAAATATTAAATCTCATTTCAAAGTTAATTTAATAAAAGTAATGATTCCCTTTCAGAATATGGCAATTCTTTAACATGACAGAGACATTTTAATGAAGCATTTATGCTCATTTCATCTCCAACACAGTGATTTATGAATTTTTGTGCAAAATAATGAAGGCCAGTGTCCAAAATACATTATATTGTTCCTGTTGAATGAACCATAGTGTAAGATCTATTGAATTTTTTTACATAAATATTAAGACAGTTTCCTGTTGTTCATACAAAATGGGGATCTACAATTCTTTGTCCCATTCATCTTCAAAGATTTTTATATCAAACTGATTTCTCAATAAGTGTTAAAAACACTGGAGGTTTTTAAGAAGATGTCGGATAATCATTTGTCTGAAGTGGTGTAGGGTTTCCTGCCTAAGCGGGGTTGGACTAGAAGACCTCCAAGGTCCCTTCCAACTCTGTTATTATATTATATTATTTTTAAAAACTAATTGTGGGCTTTCTTGTCTGAAGATTTAAAAATCACTTCTAATAATTTAGGTGTTTCTGAAGCTAATAACATTGTTTATCTAAATTCAGATGTACAGTAAGTATATGTTTTAGTTGTCAATACAGTACTGCCGATAGGTAGCAACAGACAAATGATATTTATCTTTTACCATAGGAAAAGATAAAACACATTTAGATCTGGATTTAACACAAGAAAAAAAAATCAAAATGCAATTTTCCAGATATATCATATCACGATTTTGGAACCATTGCAACAATATTAGAAAATAACACTGGACCATGATTTTTTTCAAACATTTTTCTTCCTGGGTGTATCACATAGAAATCTTGAGAAATATTAAATTAACTTTTAATGACTATAATATATTTAATTACGTAAAGCAGGGGTCCCCAAACTTGGGGGCTATGCTGGCTGGAGAATTCTGGGAGTTGAAGTCCACAAGTCTTAAAGTTGCCAAGTTTGAAGACCTCTGACGTAAAGTTTCTGACATGGTGCATGGCTTCAACAGGGCTAAAAGTGTTTTGCTGCCAATTTTTGTTTGTACTTTCGTTGCAATGTCCAACAATAGTCAGCCAGCATTGATGGATTCCATTTGCCCTGATATCATTTTTCCATTGTGGCAATGTCCTGGAGAAATCTGAAAGATCACCATGTTCTTTCATTGTTCAATAATAGTTTTCATTTGTCTAAATCAAAATAGGCTATCAAAACTAAACCAAATTTCTACATTCAAATTGGTTTAAATCTATCTGAAGACTTGTATGTATGCAAAATGATAAAAAACAGAATAATTACAAAAAATAAAACTGATTGGATCACACTCATAAATGTTTCATTTTCATGTCATGATTGCTTTGGCTCTGCTAATTCCTGAACAATATGTTTTATATTATTTATTAATTTATTCAATTTACATGGCCACACATCTCAAACATATGCTTTGGGTGGTTAACAAGGAATAAAGGAATAAATAAACCAGGAAGCCAATAATTTAGACTTGGCTCTGTAAGATGCAGTCATCCATCATTTATACTGACCACTAACCTTCCTGACATTACAGCTTTTCTAGAGAGATTTTATAAATTGCAGCTATGCCACACTAGAAGATTTAGTGTTAGAGTAGGAATGTATTCTATTAGAAATCAAGAGAAGATCAAATTTACAAAGTAAAACTGTAAATCTTTCTGTATTCTGTATTAATGGCAGGCAGTGAGATCTCATGCTCTTTTTAAATTTAATGTTAATTGTTCACATAGCATCAATTCACATTTAAATAATTTATTCATGAAAATGCTTGAATGACATAATGCAGCCATAATAAACTTAATTTTCTGTCTTTGAAAGGTTTATCTTAAAACTGAGATTTATCTTCACTGGATTGTGAAGATAAATCTCAGTTTTAAGATAAATCTTTCAAAGACAGAAAATGGACACTGGATTGTGTCTGTATAACTTAAAGTGACATTCAAATGCCTCTTTAGCTGCTGTTGAAATTGCCTTTCCTGTTTGTGAGCTGTTAGAACTATTTGTTACCCAAGTTCATGTATTGTATGTTAATGGTTGGACACAACTGAGTATAATCTGTTGTTTAGAATTTTTTGTTTTTCTTGGTCATAAGAAGCCAGTAAGCATTTGGCAGAATTCTGATTGGACAAGGACAAGAATCAATCAGTGATACTGATCATATGGAGTAGAAATAAACCCCATCTACCTCCTTTCCTTCTCATAGTAACAAAGTCTTTCTTCTCTAACCTGTCAGTTAGGATCCGAAGAGTATCAGTTGGATACTGGAAATGAAAGGTTGGTTAAATATATAAAGTCGCCAGAGCTTGGGCATGACCTTTGCTTAACAACCACTACTAACCTCTTTTAAATAAGTATCAGACAACTGAATACTCATTTCAGGAATTAGATATTGTGAAGGATAGATGGAGATTGAAGACTGAATTGTCTTTGGAAATCTCTGGGAACTTTCTGTGAGGGTAGGTGTATATAGGTATATAATACGTAATAGGTATCTTTTGTGCTTGGTATATATAGATGCAAAAACCTATTGTATGTGTTTTCCTTGTGTGCATGTCTAGTAACTAAGTCTTAATTATGTGTATTTTTTTCCTTTTGCAGATAAGACATGGATGCATACTCCTGAAGCTTTATCAAAGCACTATATTCCTTACAATGCAAAGGTGAGGTGTGTGTCTGCTAACTTGTTTCTACTAACTTGATAGCTAGCAATTGTCTAAATCAGATCGTTGTAATTACTAAAGACTTCATTCTTTCAGGGGTAATTTGTTGGGTTCATATGGTAAAAGAAGAGAAACAAAGTGCAAATGGTATCTTTTTTTTCTCTTTTAAACAATAAAAGAATATGGGAATGGTTGAGGTAGCTCTTATCAAAGTTTGAACTGATACTGCAGAGGACTTTTGAAATTAGGCTGAAGACCACATTTATTTTTAGGATCAGGAACTATCCATTCATAATATTTAGACATTTTTCATTTTCTTTTGTAAGATATGGGGCCCTTTGTGCTCTCTGAGTTTGGTTGTTTTCTTGCAGACATTTCTTTACTCAACTAGGTAACATTATCAGTCCTAGAAGAGAGTAAGATTTGCTCTGTTTATATACAAGTGGCTTGCCCTATCTGTTTTGGTGGGAATCGTCTGGGTAGTTCCTTGAGTGGGCTGTTGTTTACTGTTTGATTGTTTGTCTGAGTTGGTAGTCCCTTAATTGGGGTATTGTTTATTGCTTGACTATTAATCTAATATTAATCTTGGTATTAATCTCTACTTATCTACGTGTTGATTGCTGGAGAGGAGGTGTAATGGTGTCTTTGTTTCCTTATTAGCTTTTTGACTGTCTCTTTTGAATGGTATGTAGATTTTATTTATCCCTATGTGGCTATTTGATGGCAGATTTGTCCAAGTGCCATCTGAATGGTTTGGTCTGAGTGGCTTAGTTTAGGTTGCTCACAGTTTCTCAGTTGAAACTATGGTTAAGTCTGTCCATGTGTCGTGAAATTAAGGAGCTTTCTTCATCTCTTCTGATTGCTACCGATAGTTGCTAATTTCCTGCCAGTCTGTCCTACATAGTGGTTGTCACAGTCTTTATACTGTAGATCAGTGGTTCTCAACCTTTCTAATGCCGCGACCCCCCCGCCACCGTGACCCCCCTGCCGCCGCAACCCCCCCGCCGCGACCCCCGCCCCCTCCCCGCGTGGGATGAGGTGACAAAGGGGGGCGTAGCACCAGGGGTGAAGTGCTCCCAGTTCGGGCTTGCCTGCGGGTCGCCGGACAGCTGATAGCGAAGGAAGCGGGAGACTTCAAAGCGTTCTGCGCATGCGGAGAGGGTAAAAGAACCCAAATGGCGGCGTCCAGGCGGGTGGGCGAAGTCTCCCGCTTCTGTCGCTACCGGCTGTCCGGCGACCCGCAGGCACGGCCGAACCGGGAGCATTTCACCCCTGCGAGTGACGGTTGGCACCAAGATGGCGGGCTAACACGCGCGGCGACCCCTGTGAAATGGTCGTTCGACCCCCAAAGGGGTCGCGACCCACAGGTTGAGAACCGCTGCTGTAGATTGTAGATGACTCTTGTTTTTTGTTCTAGGCTACTGGGTCTTTTGGTTAAGTTTTTCAGGGCTTTGTTGGTATGTGTGCTATAGTAATGACATGCAGTTATAATAGTCTGTTGGTGGTTTCTGAGATGTTTTTGATGTATGGCAATATTATCCTTTTAACAGCTTGTGTTGGTTGTGCAGTAGTGTGTTAATGGCCAGGCACTTTTAATAAAGAGGCGTGGGTATCCATTTTGTTAGAAGATATATAGATGATTATTTTTCTGATGTTCAGGGTTGCTGCAGTGTGTTTATACTCATCTAAATAATGTTCTTGCAGAGCTTCTCTTGTGGGAGTTTGGGTTGTTACTTTGGTAGTGAGCACTTGGTTGGTGTGGGTGCTTTTATAATTGACTTATGTTTCTAATTTGCCATCATTGCCTCTGCTGATAAGGGTATCAAGGGAGAGTACTGTTGTTGTTTCTTCTTCCCTTGTGAATTTTATTCCCTTGAATATGTGGTTGATAGATTCATGTGTCTTCTCTTTTGTAAGAATTACTAGTCCTCCTGTGACCCAGTGCTTCCTATTGCCTATCCAGATGGCAGAATGAACAATAGTTTTCTCTTTCACAGTATATAAATAATTATCCTGCTCAAAGTCATTGGACAGGAGAGAGTTTAATTACCAACCTTTCCACTGTAGTTCTTTCCATACAATCAATAGTATAGTTTTCTTACTATTAAAAGGAAAAAGTTCTATTGATCAGGATTATGGGAGTGGAGGCAGAACTTCAACTTCCTTTTTTTGTTGCTGTTTGAAGCACAGAAATAAACCTCATAATCAAAATGTTGAGGAAGAAGGAAGCTTCAATTGCCCATCAAAGACTCCATTAGTATACAGAACAAAACTATTTGGTAGCTGGAAGAAAGTGCAGTCTCCTCCTGTTTGCATAAGAGAAATTAACTTTCTCCATTACAGCAGAGAGAGTGTCTTTAAAAGCTAGCTTTTAAAGATTCATTTCCAGTCTCTTCCTCCTTATATGCTATGTTTGGATAGGAAAATGTCATGCATATATAATCTTTATGGACCTTTGGTTGATTATGTTGGAAATGGTACTGCAATAAATAAAAATGTGCATGACAGTAAATAAAATATGTTAGCACTGGAATGCTACCTGTTTGAAGATTAAGAAAAAAAAATCTCATTGACTATATTTTCTGTCGTGCACGTATCATGAATATTAATTAATATCAATAAAAACCATCTGCACATACTGTAGATCTGGAAACTGATAGCTAACCACAGATATAGATCAGCTAATGAGCTTGAAATCGCAAGAATTCACAGAAATCTTCCTACATTCCATTATTTCAATAAAATGATATTTATACAGTATTAATATTGTGTTGTTTAGATAACCTGGAGTTTTGGAAATAAAGAAAAGGGAAAGAAATATTGTATCAATATTAATTACAATTTATTGATACAAATTATTGACTTTTATTTATTGATATTGATACAAATATTTGACTTTTTTATACAAAAATGATTTGAGTGTGGCTGTTGACCAAGTGAGTGACCATAAACCTGAACGTATGAGTGCATGCAATGTCTTGTTAAATTTTCTTGTTTCTTGTTGATTTTTTCTGAGACTGTACCTAGTAAGAAAAGTTATGGTTTCATTTCAAATTTTAATTCCAAAATATTCTGCCATGTACTATATTTACCTTTCCACATGTGATAAAACATTCCTTCTCTTTCATGGCACCTCCAACATTTGTTATTATCTTAAATATTTATAGAGTTGCAAAAATCTGTAGAACATTTTGTAAAAATTTTCCTTTAGATTATAACTTGTATGTTTTACAGATTTAGTTCGCAATTCTTCTCATTGTTGTGCTGTATCTGGTTTTTTTAAACATTTTCATCCATTGTATTTATATGGCTTTTCCTTTCTTCTGTCTGTGCATCAGGTTTAAGTAAAATTTTATATTTGTATCCTCACAGGTAATGTATGAGTAAGAAAAAATCTGTTTTCTTAAAATCCTTCTTCCTTCTTGAGCATATGAGAGGAAACTACGACAATATTTCACCTTTATCTACATTTTTTAAGTTCACATTTTGTGAGAATCACTATAATCAATCAGAAATAGTATTATAGGAGCAACTATTTTACTATTGGGTACTGGATCAGACACTGGATGCAACACTTCTCCAGATCCAAGAGAATTAAACTAGAATTTTAAGTTCATAAAATAGAGAAATTGATTTCATGTGTAACATGCCTTTTCAAAACTACCAGTCCTCAAATTCACTATGTCTATTCAGGAGAGAAGAATAAATGATAGGATAAAACACTATAATTAATTTAGGATCATAGGAACCTTAGGTATAACTTCAGAAATATAGAAATACAGTGTCCAAATTAAATACAAAGCTAACATTTATAATTTATGAAAGTGCATGTTTCATAACCTTACTTACATAACCCAACGTAATCATGATATGTTTCTGGGAAGTACACATTATAAATTTATATTGAGCCTCAAAATAGTTGGTTAGCTTCTGATTTAATCAAACTATTATACTAACAATCTTCTTGGGTTTTTTTTGAAAAGAATACAAGTCTGTGTTTTATAGAAAATTGGTTACAGGCAAACAACATCTGGTACTTGGAAAGCACTTAGAAATAAAGCTGCAATTATTTTGGCAGACATAAGCACAGTATACTATGATGAAAGGGAGATTGGATGGTAAGAACAACGTTAATGTACAATGAACATTCATTGGATGTTTTGCTGCCAAAGTAAAATGTAGTCATGAAGCTTAATTAATTTTGAAGCTTCATAAAACTTATTCATTGCGCAACTGTACCATTTCAAACATAAGAGATAGAATTAAGTATTTGAATGCATTACTACATAAAATACTTATTATTACTGGTGTGCCAGACACAGTCCAATCCGGTTCAGGGCCCTAATCTGGAACTCCAGAAATAGCTCATTTTGGTCAGGTCACTTTGAAGATGGCCTATGAACCCCAGATATGATAACAAAGTAAGGTAATGAAGTAAGGTAATGAAGAATAAAGAGCTTGATTTTACACAGGGGATATGGGTGCAGAATATTTTCTTTTTTCACCAAGTTATAGGATGAACATTAAGAGAAAACTAGATCTCTATATGAATAAGATGTACAAACATTTCTAGAAGCATTACACAGGGGACAGAATTTGAAGAAATTTGCAGTGATAGTAGTTCCTATGGGAAATAAGATCTATATGTTTTAGACAGACAGATTGAGGAGTTTTTATTGCAAAGGAAACAATTGTTTTCACAAAGAATTGTTTCCTTTGCATAAAGACTCCTCAATATTGTGCTCCTTCTGAAATATGTATACGGAAAGAGAATGAGATGGAAATATAAATGATGATGGTACCTTTTTATAAAGTAATTTTTTTAGTAGGTTAGATTAGCTAATAAATACAGCATAGACTCATGACAAACAGGCAAAAAAATATGGATGTAGGTATTAGCCACAAAGATTTCTCCGTATTCTAAGGTGCCATGATTGGTCATTCAACAATCACACAGTCATTCTGATTCTGTGTTGGTCCAGTATGTTCCTTTCTCACAATGACATTTAGTATAAATTGCTAATGACATATTTCTTCTTTTTGGTGAATTGGTTGTAGCTTCATTCTTTACAGCATGGTAGAGCATTTCATAAACAGACAAAGACTAGCTCTCACTGAGGTCCAGAATCAGAACATATGGTCAAGACCAGTAATTTTTCCATGGAAATATGGAAATTGGTGCCAAATTCCCTCTCTCCATTTTAGAGTCAAAGCTAAGGTTGAGTATTTTGGGAATTATCTATTTGAGTATCTATCTTCTGATTTACAGTGGGATAGAGATATTAATACATGATCCAAATGCTTCAGGAGAGGCAGTTTTTAATAGGGAATGGTTAAAGCATCACACTAAACCTGGGAAATGTGATTTCTAGTCCCACTTTAGGTATGAAGCCAGTTTGGAGTCTCTTAAGGTCACTCCCTCTGAGCCCTAGGAAGTGGACAATGACAAACCATTTCTGAAAAACAAAACAAAAAAAACCTGCAAAGAAAACTGCAGGGACTAATTGAGGCAATCACTGGGAGTCAAAAATTGACTTGAAGATACACACAGAAACACAAGTATTTCAGAGTCTTTGAAGCAAATGAAAAGTAATGTTTAGATTGAGTACACTGCTTGGAGGAGCAGTGTATAGCTTTCATTAGCTTAAGGGCTATAGTTCCTGAATAGGCAGAAACAAGACTCAAAGAAAACTGGTAAGTAAACACTGCAGAAGAAATGAAATGGAGAACAACTGGAAAATCAATGGGTGGCTGCGGAAAAGAAAAAATGGGATGAGGACCACTAAGGCCTACCACACTACAACCCAGAAGTCAAATCTTTTGCAATCTTAATTTAGAGAATGGGGATGGCATGAAGAAGACACTGATTTTTTTTCATTATACTATTTCTTCTAATTAAAGTATATACATAATAGAAGAATCAATGTAAGAAAGAAATCTTGCAGTTATCTTTCCATCACCACCACCATCCTTTTCCTGTCAAACTAATGACAGTGGGATGGATGGGTTGGGATTTGCACTGGGAAAAGTTCACAATGGGACTACTTCTCTGGTCTTTAAAGTGTGCTTCTAGAATGGAATTAAAGAAATGCCAGCTCCCATGTCCGGCCTGTTTAGTCTCTAGCCAAAGACATTATCAGGACATTGAACAACTGGAATAAGCTGTTTTGGTGGCATCTTATGCAAAGAGATGTGGACATGATTTGTTTCTTCAATCCTCATCTGCAAAATCAGTGATATTTAATAGTTGTTGGAAAAAGAAGTGAGCATAGAAACATTTTATTGTATATTTGTGTTGGTATATTTGTATTGTATTTGTGTGTGTGTGTGTGTGTATGAAACAATTCATATCTCTATAGCAAGGGTGTCAAACTCACGTCGTCACAGCGTCGTCACGTGACGTATCGGGACTCTTTTCCCCTTTGCTAAACCGGGCGTGGGCGTGGCCAGCGTGTGACGCATCTGGCCCGCAGGCTGCGAATATGACAGCCCTGCTCTATAGTATTCAAGGAAATCCACAGACATTCCATATATTCTCATAAATTAATGCAAATGATAATGTGTTTATACCTAAAGGGCTTTTATTTTTCAGAAGTAGCAATTGTAAAGAAAAAAACCAACATGAATCGAGTTTCTAAAGCCATTTTCACTTTCCATATATGTTAGTTCAAATACTACTGAAAGTTTAAATTTACCTTGTGAATTCTGAATTTATATTTCATAATTTTTGGTATTTTTAGTTATTCAAAGGCTGTCTTTGTAGTTTGTTTAATTTCTTTTGATTTATTAGACAGGATTAAAAGTGAATTTTGTTATAGGAAATATTTTATGATATTTTATAATAGCCCAGCATTTTATTCACTCATATCAATTAAAAAAATAAAAGATGTTGTTTATAAAACTCATTCCCTGTATTTAGGAGTTATTGTCTATTCCTCCACAATACAGTAACTAAGGGTGATGTTCAGATTGCTTAAATTGGCTGAAATTCACTAAAATCAAATGTTCTATGGTCAATCAGATAGGTAACTGCAGTACAGTAAAATATTTTTTAACTTTGTTACATTGGTTGTAACTTTAATTGACCACAAGCTGGTCAATTAAATACCATTAAATATCTGCTTCTCTCTCCCATTAAAATCAATAGCGTGTTAGACTATTATTTTGCTTCACAAAAACTAATATACTGTATCATTGTTTTTAATGACATAGTAACTTTCTACATACAGCAGGGCTTCTTGAATCTGGCAATATCACAACCTGCCTAAAATGATAAATGGATTTTTATGCCCCCTCATGGAAAGAGAGAGAGAGACAGAATGATATGATGAAAATGAAAAAGCTGTTCATGATAAATGGTCAATGTATGGCTACATCCATGTTTCAAAACTCACTTTTTTTTTTTTTTTGCTTTCCTCTCTACTTTGTTTGCACAAACCTGTTGTGGGCAAATGCAAGGAAAGCGAGAAAGAATTTTACCTGCATAAACCTGATCAGATTTTTACCTGTAAATTTGTTGCAACTACCTGGGGTGTCATCACCCAGTTAGAGAACCCCTGATGCATATCTAGAGCTGTCCAGAGGTGGCCTAACTCACTTCGAAGACCAGATCCAAGACTCTGATATTAGACCATACGGTCCCAAATAAGTCTAATTATTTGACTCATTCCTGAATCTGGAGCTTGGCTCAAATAGAATAGTGCATTCTGTTTGGGAGGATTCTCCATGTGAGCTGCTAAAATCTCATCTCCTCTTAGACATGAATTCCTCTCTTCCTTCATTTAACAGAGAAAGTGCTTCAGGACTCAGCTGACACACTGTAATCATAATCCTATTTTTAATACACCAATTTAGACAGGTGGGTGCTCAAGCTTTATCTAATGGAGCGATGTACAGAGACTCCGTTCAACAAACTCCTCCTGCCATATGACTGAAGAGGGCCTACTCCAAGCTATTTTTTACAGTGGTGAGGTATGCTAGCCATTTGATTGGTTCCATTTTCATACTTTTCTGGGCTTCCCTTCTGGGAATAGCAGCCTTGGAGGTTCCCAAACCAGAACACCTGTGTAGTCCAGTGCTGTCTGTCATGGGTATCTCTTACTCTTTTGAGCACAGCAGCCACCCTGTTCAGGCAGCACCCATAGTATTCTCAAAATGACGAGTAAACTTTGCACTCACAAATTAAAGGGAGAACCTCTTCTGTACATCCTCAATATTTCTGGATGGCCTTCTTTGTTCTTCTTTTGGAAAAGCCTGTGTCCATGATTTTCTCTTTTGCCCCACAGGTAATTTGATTTCAACCGGATGTATAAAGAGAATGGTCAGTTACTAATCTACGTGCTTACTCCCTTCCCCATCAGAGGGACTTTATGCAAATCAGCAATAAGCATGACAGAACTTTTTGGCTTTGTGCATTGGCTTTGCTCATTTTGGCACAAATAATAAAATGCTAGTCATAGCCTGACAATTTTTGGACTGGAACTCCATGATTAAGCCCTTCCATTTTAGGTAAATAGAAACCTATCTCATTTTTTGTTGTTGTTCCTTGGTCTCTATTTTGGTAGTAGTTACTGACACAGAAAGGATTCAAGAAAAATCATTATAATACTGCAGTCATGTGGATTCAGTTCTTATGGTCATTATTCTGTTTTAACAAGGACCCCATTTAGTTGTTTTATGTTCAGATTTTCTGAAACACTCAATTGCCACTTGCATCCTTTGGATTAATAACTTTATAAAATAATCCATATAGTTCCGACATAGTAATTAACTTAGAAAGGCAGGTTCCATCCCGTGATCCCCACACCAAAGTTCTGGGAATGGAAGAAGAGAATGCTGAAGTTCAGAAGAAGGTAGAAACTTGTTTTCTCTTTATATCCAAAGTGTGTTTCATCCATATTCTGCAGTAGTGTGGCACAAAATAAAGGATGTTCATTGTTCTATGCCACATTCTGTGTTATAAAGCTGTAAAATCATTACTCCTTAAAAGTTCAGCAAAGAGCTAATTGGAAATCTTAATTCAAAATCAATTGTACTACCATTCATGTGTTTCAAGCATAGTAATGTTCCCAGATGAAACGAAGTTTAAAAAGCAGCTGTCCAAAGAATGGAATTGAGTCTGGAATTGAAGAATACAAAAATAGCAGATTCTAAAGCACCTGAAGGCATGACAAGAAGCAATGGATAGAAACTAATCAAGGAGAGAAGCAACCTAGAACTAAGGAGAAATTTCTTGACAGAACAATTAATCAGTGGAACGACTTGCCTCCAGAAGTTGTGAATGCTCCAACACTGGAAGTTTTTAAGAAGAGATTGGACAACCATTTGTCTGAAATGGTATAGGGTTTCCTGCCTGAGCAGGGGGTTGGACTAGAAGACCTTCAAGATCTCTTCCAACTCTGTTATTCTGTTCTATTATTCTGTTAAAATTAACACCATTGTTTCTCCTAGCTCTACTATGTTCATATTATAATGATTTTTCAGTAATTGTTCTCGGGGAGGGGGGGATTGTGTTAGACAATCTATTTCTGATTCTGATGTTCATGTCCTTTTCTCAGCTGGGTTGAGAGGGATGAGCTCAAAATGTATTACGATCATTACCTAAATGATTGTTCATTGTTCAGAATGATTTTACATTTCTCAACAACTCCCATGAATAAATAAATCCAAGTAATCTTTAATATGTAAATGATATTTTTAAATTAAGGTATATTTTTTAACTATTGTAACCTAATGTTCTATATCTTGTACTTTTACGGTAGTCCTTGTTTAGCAACTACCTTGTTTAGCAACCATGACCAAAAACCTTGTGAGAAATCTTCACATTTACAACTTTTGCAGACTGTAAAACAAAACAAAGCTGAAGTAAGATTGTAAGCACAATCTCAGTTTCACTTAGGGGCTGCTGATGCTCTCTAAGCAAGGACTACCTGTACCTAATACCAGTGATGCATATTGTTGGAGCTTGTTTATACTTGACAGATAAAAAAAATTATATCTACAGTTATATATATAGCTGCTTATCGTGAGCAAGCTCAGTTCTTACTATCAGATTTTATATACACACTGGATTTGTTCTCACCAAAAACATTAATGAATTCCTATTTACCCTGTCAAAAAAGTATTCTACAGCAAACGATATTTTTCTTTTTATAGTTTATACTAGTAGCTGGATACCCGTGCTTCGCTACGAAACTATGTGATCGGGCTTGATAAATTGACAGTTAAAGCTTGAAAATTAATGAGTAGTTACGATCGGGCTTGATACGGTGACACTTAAAGCTTGAAAATTTATGTAGAATGTGTAACTCCTTAGCAGCAGAGCGTATTAATATAAGGCAACTGGCAGTTGGAACAGAGTTCTTTTCAGGTGGGGAGGGGGAGTAGAACATCTAACTCCTTAGCATCAGTATATATTTTTATATAATGTATATAAGAAATACTAATGATCTGATGGTCATTTCAAAAAATCCTTTCTTAGCGAGCACCTAGAAGCCAAGAGGAACATACGTGCCAAGTTTCAAGTTTGTAGGCTTTACGGTTCTGGAGATTTCGTGATGAAGCATGAGTGGTATTTGGCTTTTATATATATAGATTTGTAAACCTCACATATACTCACAGGAAGACAAAAGAGACACAGTGCTTCATAAATATATACAGCTACTGTTTCCTGAAAACTTTAGTACTGCTTTGTCATCTTTTGAGCCTGGTTGTACTCTCATTTTAGCCAAACTAATAACCATCAATTTCCTAGAAGCTATATCATGGCTCTGGTGATCCTATGACATATAACGCTTTAAATTATTGCTATGCATGAATCATTCCTGAAGCTGAAATCATATTTAATCAGGATATTTTCCCTTCACATGTTCTTTAGATTCAATTATTCCTTTTGCTTACTGGAAGCATATCAGTTGAAAAAGCAGATTTATGTATGTGACACATCATGAAATATGTCTCATGTAGGTTCTATGATATTATTAGAGTGCTTTTGAAGATTCAGTATAAAATATTGATGCAAGCCCAGTGCCTTTTCAAGATAATAGTTTTAATTATGGATGGTTTCATTTATATTTCCTTTTAAGTTTCCCAATATCCTCATGTTACCCAGAGTTTATGTGTGTGTGAAAGAGAGTGCATGTCTTGCTTTGCAATGTTAATGTGCATAAATATACTAGAACGGACTTGCTGAAAGAGCTCACCTCAACAGATGTTTGGGGTTTTTCATAAATATGTTTTTTTAGAATAATGGAATACATTTTTAAGTCCACTCAGGGCTGAATTCGTACATAAGACATTGTCACAAAACAGTTTTTCCTCCATGGCATGACTGGCTTATATACTGTAGGAAGACAATACACAAACCATTGCTTTTTTCTATTATCACTATACCATCCTACTACTACTATGATTTCCTTTTCATCTTACAAAAGAACCCCAAGAGATCAACAGATTACTGAAAGATTACGTTGTCTTATATAGATATATCTTAACTAAGTCAAATTTCTGAGTACATGTTTACAAAATTATGTTTTCAGTGATTTATTTTTTATATAAAATGGAGCTTTTTGTTGTTCTTTTCCTAAAGTTGAAGAAAAACAAGATTCTTGTACATTGTACAAGGGGAAAAAAATCCATATCTAATTATTAAAATCCCTTCTAACTTTAATAGCAATTCAGTCTACCTGAGCAGTGATACCTTAGAACTTACCTAAGTAAATGACGCTGTTTAGATGTGTCAGTTATTTTTGCTCATGCTAGAAATTCTTAGAATAGTTTGCAAAAATTGCAGGTTTAATGTGAGATAAGTACAGTATGAGGTTAGGCTAGCAAAAACTACAAGAAAACGTATTTAAGTATGTCAGAAACCAAAGAAAAAGAAGAAAGCTAGTGGTCTGGCAGAACTTTTCAATTTCTATTTTCCATCTGTTTTCTTTCAGAAGGTGAACAAACTCTTGGTTAGCCTTCATTTTGCCATGGGAGGGGAGGCAGAGTGAACTGAAGCTTGAGATTGGCAAATGAAGAAATTTTTAGCTAATCTAAATGAGTTTAAGTCTCCAGGGCCCCAAGAACTACACTCTATGGTATGAAAATAGAAGTAATTGCAGAACCATTCTCTGTACTCATTGAGAATTCCTAGAAAACAGGTTAAGTAGAAGGCTACTGTTGTTACTATTTTCCAAAAAGTGAAGAAGCAGCACCTAGGAAACTACAGGTTTATGTGCTTGCTATTGATATTGGGCAAAGTCCTTGAGCAGATCACTCAACAACAAAGATTTTGTTTCCTAAATACTTTTGAGTATATCTTACTGGTTTTTGGCTGCTAATGATAAATAATAATTTAACCTATCATGTACCATTTTATAGAAAACTTTCTGCAAGCTGCTTTTGCCATGTATACCCTTCAGTACCTGTTGGCTATGCTGCACACATGAAAGAAACATATACAAACATGGGAAGCACATCCAGTACACCAAGTACAACTGGAATATCTGTAGCAATCTAAAAGTAATGGCTCTGCTGCTTGGAATGCAGCTCAGAAATACCAAATACTTTGGTTACATACGTAAATGGGACAGCTGGATAGCATATGAACCACTTGTTGTCCAAACAAAGATATTTTTGCATCCACGTCACATAAAACTTATACTGATGAAAACATTTGTGAAAGCAATGAACAAGGAAGGTGAAGGTTTTCATTATTTGAGACAGACGTTTCCAAGAATAACTGATGCCAAGATTAAGGAAAGCATTTTTGTTGGTCCACAGATCAGATACATCATCAATGATAAGCGGTTCAAAGATCTGTTAGTGAGGCCAGAGAAAATCACCTGGAAAGTATTCAGTGATGTTTTTGAGAATTTTCTTGGTAAATACAGAGCATCAAACTACATTCAGCTGGTTAACAGACTTCTTACAGCATACAAGACCATGAAGTGCAACACATCACTGAAGATCCATTTTCATTCATACTTGGACTTCTTTCCTGAAAATCTAAATGCAGTGACGAACTTTCAGTGGTGAAAGTTTTCACCAGGATATTGCCACAATGGAAAAATGGTGTCAGGGCAACTGGAATCCGTTAATGTTGGCTAGCTATTGTTAGACATTGCAGTGAGATGCATCAGACACTGAGTACAAATAAAAATCAGCAGCAAAATACTTTTAGCCTTGTGGAACTCATGCAGCATGTCAGAAACATCATGTGATTAAATACATTATAGTAATTTTAAGTTAATTTCATATTTCTTAAAATTCCTATGTGATGCAATCATTCTAAAATTATATTTGTGTTCAGTGTGAAGGGATCTATCATAATCATCAAAAGTTTTTCAGGAAGCAAAACTTTTGAAAAAAATGTTGTCTAGTGAATTATCGAGCAATCTATAAGCACTTAAGTAGGAATTACCGTATTTTTCAGAGTATAAGAAGCGCCTTTCCCCCCCTAAAAGAGGGTGGAAATGTTGGTGCGTCTTATACACTGAATACAGCCATTTTTGGCCTCCCGAAGCCCTGCCCCTGCATCCCATTTTTGTGAAAAATGGGCCCGTTTTTCGCAAAAACGGGGTGCACAGAGGGTTTGGGAGGCCTGCAGAATGCTTCTGGGGGCTGGGGGAAGGAAAAAATGCCCCCGTTTTTGCAAAAAACAGGCCATTTTTTGCAAAAACGGGCGTTTTTGCCTTCCCCCAGCCCCCAGGAGAACTCTGCAGGCCTCACAAACCCTCTGTGCTCCCCCGTTTTTTGCAAGCAAAAATGGTTGCCTTTCCCCAGCCTCCAGAAGCACTCTGCAGGCCTCCCAAACCCTCTGCGTGCCCCATTTTTTGCAAAAACGGGTGAAAAATGGGCCCATTTTTGCGAAAAATGGGGTGCGCAGAGGGTTTGGGAGGCCTGCAGAGTGCTCCTGGGGGCCGGGAAGGACAAAAACTTTTTTTTCTTACTTATCTCTTCAAAATCCTGGTGCGTCTTATACACCGGTGCGTCTTATAGTCCAAAAAATACGGTAAGTATTTAACAGGAACCAACATGGATTTCTGGTAAACATGTCATGCCAGACTAACTGGCATGGAAGAATCAATACATTCTTCGGCTCAGTCTTTGTAAACAGCAACAACTCATGTCCAATATTTCCTAGTCAAACCACAAACAATTACAATGATCTAATACACATCGACTTTACAGAAGACAATGTTGGAAAGGCACTACGCAATCTAAAACCATCTCTATCCATTGGACCAGATGGACTATGTGCTTGCTTCTTAAAAAAACTTTCCACTGCCTTATCAGAACCTCTAAGCATAATTTTCGATATATCTTTCAGGACCAGCTCCCTACCCAACCTATGGTCACTAGCCACGGTCATCCCTATCTTCAAAAAGGGAGACCCCAGCCTAGTTGAAAATTACAGACCAATCTCTTTATGTTGCGTCACCTGCAAAGTCATGGAATCAATCATTAACCAATCCATTACCCTTCACTTAGAGACAAACAACCTACTCTCTCACAAACAATTTGGTTTCAGGAAAAATTTATCGTGCAATCTACAACTTCTACATTGTAAAAACATATGGACTACACAACTCGACCAG
>QLTV01002419.1:11059680-11091840 GCA_003457575.1 Thermophis baileyi | reverse complement strand
GAAGAAGAAGAAGAAGAAGAAGAAGAAGAAGAAGAAGAAGAAGAAGAAGAAGAAGAAGAAGAAGAAGAAGAAGAAGAAGAAGAAGAAGAAGAAAGGTTAATTGTATGGCATGCAGTTGAAGCAACACCTGGTACATAATAGTAAAAATTATTATGTATCTGTCATTAACCTCTATTTGCAGTACAATAATCTAACAGGTTTAGGGCAGATTGTCCCAAGGGAAAGGGATTGTAACAGAGAAGATCCTTTTGCCAGGCTCCTACTTCATCCGTCCTAGAAGAAGAGGACTTACAACATGTCAATTCTGCTAATTTGTATTCAGTAGGCAGCTTCTACAAAATAGATAAGCCATGTAAAGTTTTATAAGTAATGATCAGCTCCTAGAGATGGTCTTGGAAGCAAATGTATAACCAACATCACAGTAACTTGCAACAGCAGTTGTGGCAATCTCAGTTGCCATTGTTAGGCAAATTCCATGTGGTTGCAGCATCCCATGGTCACGAGTTCACCATTTGTGACTTCTTGCCAACTCCCATTGACTTTGCTTGTCAGAAGCCAGCAGTTAAGGTTTCAAATGCTGATAACATGACCACAGGACATTGTGACTGTCATAACTGCAAGCTGATTTCCAGGCACTCAAAACACGACTATGGGGATGCTGCAAGAGACTCGATTACAAAGAAGTAAATCCCCTCATTCAATGCCATCATAACTTTGGTCACTGAATGAGTGGTCATTCAACAAGGACTACGTACCTATAATCCCATCCAGAGTCAGCAATATACCTGTTTAGGAAAGCTTCTGAATCACATGACAGCTCTCATGTCTTGTCAGAATTGATTCTAAACCTCTTTCTCCCCAATCTCCCAACCTACATCTAATCCAATTAAATAAAATCTGATATTTTATTTTAATATTACTTTAAATGGAATAATAGAGATAAATAAACATGTTGGTGGTATTGTAAAACTATTACAGTTTTGAACAACGCTTATGAAAGTCTGCTGTATGACTTTGAGTCAGTCACTCTCTCTAAGCCAGGGGTGTCAAACTCGTGGCCCGCGGGCTGGATGCATCACGCGCTGGCTACGCCCATGCCCGGTTTAGCGAAGGGGAAAAAAGTCATGACACGTCACATGATGACGACGTGATGATGCAAGTTTGACACCCCTGCTCTAAACTCAATCCACCTCACAGGGAAAAATAAGAGGAGAAGGAGTATTATATATGTTCGCTGCCTTGAGTTACTTATAAAAATAATAAAGGCTATATATAAAACAAAAACGAAGATCTACATTTGAGCAGTAAATTGCATACTGTACAGTTTATATTATTAAGAAGGTGTCAGTTGATCTAATAACAAAAAAACCGAATCCCAAATTTTATGGAACTTTTGTTGTATGTGTTTGAATTCTGTGGTCCTATTTATGCTAGGCAATACTTGTATACATGGTTGCATGGCTGGAAGACCACAGAAATTGGGAAACGGATATGTAAGGATTTGAACTGTTAAATTAAACTTTAGAGTTAATAATCTTGGACCCGGGGATGCAACTGAAGAAGAAAGCAAAAAAAATGGTTTGTGTTAAAGTAACTCACTTTTGATTTTCCAAATTAGAAAAGAAAAGGAAATTTCAATTAAATTAAAAGCATAGAACTTTATTAATAGAAGGGAATTAATTATAGTTCTACAGTCAATTTAAATGTTTTATCATTTTTACCTTTTTAAAAAGTGTTTAATGCTTTTGGACTTTTTATCCACTTAAAACATCTGTTTCAATAAAGGACATGATGCTTTAAAGAACTGAATGCATGTTAAAATGGCTGTGAAATTTTGCATTTGCTGAAGCATTGTTCAGTTATGACTGCATTATGTTTATAGTTAGGTGTGCCATAATCCCTTACAATTAATTTAGTTCTATAGTCAGAGATAAAGAAGTTAAATATATAAAAACATGATGTTTCCCTCATTTACACTATTACTTCAGTATAAAAACATAAAAGCACTGTGCATTTTTATTTTTACCAGCAGGTGGGGCTGGTGTTCCACAGCAAAAAAAGAGTCTGAGGAAAAATTTGTTTTTTCAATTTATTTTCCAAATTTTAATTTATCTTAAATAATCAGCATTTCAGTTACTATTTTGCACCAGCAATTGCCTAGTTCCTTGAAAAGTCTTATTGCATAATCTACCATCCTCCTGCTGGAATATTCAGTTTTACTTGGAATACTTTCTATTTTTGCTGTATATAAAGAATTTTTCTCTGTATTAAACAGAGTATAAATCATAAAAATCAGGGGGCCATAGTAGTTCTATAAGTGTTTCCAAAGTATTCCATATTTCTGAAGTAATATTTTCCATAATTTTAAATATACCTAAAACAGGATATCTAAAATTGGTTTCTTAAATATTTCCAAGTGAAACCTACCCCGGCCACAAATCAGAGAGATGTTTTAATGTTTGAGTTTTAATGTTTGGAAAAATACAGAATGGCACATGGTATAGCCCACATATTTAGCCCAGTCAAAGGGATACATTTTGAAACTAGCACAGGTATAGACAAACTGGAATTCTCCAGATGTTTTATACCATAGATTCCATCACCTCTTTGGGGCTTTTGAGAAATGAAGTCCAAGGCAGCTGAAGGAGACTTGATTACCTCTAATTTCTTTCTCTTCTCTGGTCTGCTATCATTCAGAGACAACTTTCAGAAACAAGAAGCCTGCTGATATGTTGCTTTCCCTCCTTTTTCCAAAATGATTTTCTTTCTCTTTGCAGTATCAAAGACGGCAGTAACATTTCTGCATATTGTTTTACTTTCCACTACTTAAGGGAAAGGCTTGGAAAATAAATCAGCTTCAAAACATAATTGGAAACAATGGAACAGGATCAGTAATAATAATTTGGCATCAGTTGTAACATCAACTTTCCTTTGTTGGTAATTAATATAGGCTGTTATAACATCTATGACATTAGAACATTTTTGTACTTTATTAAATTTTGGGAAACATTTTCTACAACAGAACCTTGCCAGTACAATCTTTCTTATGTACCAGACTATAAGGATACATTTATGTTTGTACTGCCACCACAACTCAGCAATTGGACTAAGCCAAATTCTAAGCATAGGGAAGTAAATTCAACACTGATGAATTACTAAATTACAGAGACAGTGTTACAGAGACAGTAAACAAATCCAATGAAAACTCATGGAGATGGTCTTAAAGTTGGAATTCAAAAGTCTAGCTAAACACAGGTTGTCCCTGGAAGGGAGGAATAAATGAGAAAGAAACTCAAGATTGTCCCGAGAGAGAGAGAGAATCTCTATCAGGTTGGCAAGATTGTATATTTACACTCTTTAACAGAGTTCCAGTAATTTCCTGACATGGCCAACCTCCCTTCTCTCAAGTATCATCTACTGAGACCTTGGAGGCGTGCCTTCTCTGTAGCTACCAATGCCTTTGAAATAGTCTCCCACTTGAGATTTGGGGACCTTACTCTTTTACCCTTTGGGAGTTGAAGTCCACAAGTCTTAAAGTTGCCAAGTTTGAAGACCTCTGATCTAAAGCATATGAACTCATATCACACACATATATACCTATGTACATACAAAAACCCCAAGCATATACAGTAGATTGTGTGTGTGTGTGTGTGTGTGTGTGAATGGGATTGGGGGAAAGATGGTTGGGACTAAAACTAGATAATGGCATGAAAAATGAAATTTAAGTCCGTGGAAGGAATGTGGGCGCGGTCAACATCTTAGAAGGGACCCTCCCAAGCTTCTTGGACTGTAAAAGTGGGAGGATGGTGGTGGTAGAAGATGTATTTTGAGAGTTGCAAAATTCTGTTAAGGTAATCTTAGAATAAAGGAGACCTAACACTTCTGTGCTTGTTGTTTGTACTATCATGCAAGGCTGATTTCAAGCTTTAATGGCTTGAGATCCCTTGATAGTTTTGATAATCATGCTATCCTTCTGGAATATCTGGTAGGATTGAACCCTGAGGCCAATGTTTTTTAATCTATCCTGTTAAGATATATCCAGAAATTCATTTCTGACCATGACGTGTCATAATTTGGCAGTGGCCACTATAGGTTTGCAAAGTGAAAATTCTCCAGTGAGCCAGTGAACTACCAATCCCAGGAGTTGTGGCTGAAAGAAAGACACATTGACAACTAAACCCTCTTTCCTAAAAAAATACTTTAAAGAAACTAAGTATAAGAGAACTTAGTAAATGTTGGAATAAACAGAAAGGCAGAATAGAAATTAAACCGTGGGTTAAAAAAATGACAAAGTATTTTAAACTCTGGCAAATCCCAATGTAAGGGAAACTACTAATTGATAGTACTATAAGAACATAATATAAGTAAGATCTTAAAATATTCTTTATGATTATTTTTCTCTGATTTTCAGTTTGCAAGACATATTAAGAAATCTGAAGGCCAAAAAACACCAAAAGTTGAATTACAGATTTCCATATATGGCGTAAAGATTCTAGATCCAAAAACAAAGGTAAGAGTCCTCTTATTTCTCTTTATCCCTTAAACTTCTAGCCAAGGCAAGATAACCCATGCCATAACATGGTTACAACTATATCTTTTTTATTGTCATCCAATAACTTGTTATTTGTTCTAAGATTTTGTTAAAAATGAAATAAAAGTTTAGATATCTGATATGAAATCATTTTTGTTTCTTTCAGAAAATGAATAAATAAGCAGTGTTGTACTGTATAACTGATTACTAGAATACTGAGTCTTTCTTTCTTTCATTCATTCATTCATTCATTCATTCATTCATTCATTCCTCCCCTATCTCATTTTATTTGACGCTGGGTAGCGTCTGTAGTCCAAACACAAGTCAAATCAGAATCTTCTACAATTAGAAACAATTTAAAAATAAAAAAAAAAAAAAAAAACAGAGGAGAAGGCACTATATGCAATATAAGCATTTAATGGGCTCCATACTTCCTTGGGATTCCCAAGCCTGATTGCACATTCAACTTTTACTGTGAAAAAACAATAGTGGTTACTAGAAGGTAGAGTCCCACATCGGAAAGCAGACAGTGAACATATAAACCACTGCCTGAAATGCTGCTATAGTAAAAGCTATTTAGAATGCATTGGTAATTGGCATATTCTTCTCAAAAGGTAACCAAAATACTTATTTTGATTACTTTATAAATGGTTAAACTGGGATGACATGATTTACTTCTGCAATATTTTACATTGAAAAATTGTGTCAATTGGGAAAATATGATGTACGGTAATAACTGTATAATTATCAATGCAGGAACTTGAGTATCATTCAGCAAAAACATCCTGTGAATAGAGTTGAATCTTCTCAAGTATCTATAATGGAGTATCTTGTGTTTTTGTTTCCTTGTCTTATGGAAACTGAAAATTAAACCCAGATTACCTTACAATTGTATCTAACAATGCAGCTGGAGTAACACTGACATCCACGGCTTCTGCTGTTTTCCTTAGGACAAAAGGAGAGTTGTTACAGTACAATCCTGTTTTCATCAGACTGACCATTTGACTCTCTGTGCAGACACCACTGTGTACAAAAATATATAAATTCAGTATTAAGGACTACAAGAATAAAACATAATTCTGTTGTGTTGTTTTGTTAAGAGGACTCTGCTTCATCCTGGGCGTCTTGAATAAATAGTATTCAGCAGTCAAAATGTAATTCCGAGAGGTAATTGACCATTTGTTATTTGCAGGAAGTCCAGCATAACTGCCAGCTCCACAGGATATCGTTTTGTGCTGATGACAAAACCGACAAAAGAATATTCACTTTCATATGCAAAGATTCTGAATCAAATAAACACTTGTGTTATGTCTTTGACAGTGAAAAATGTGTAAGTACACACAGACTTTAAAACTGGTTGAATTTGTTGTTGTTTTATATTGAAAAGTTGTCTCGCCCCTCGACGTTTTTTGGTAAGAGCACTCCCCCCCCCTTTTTTTTTTTTTGCAAAATAGTAACTAAAGTAAATTGATGATTTTTCTTTTTGGTTAAAACTTTTTTTCTCTATGCTTTCAATTTCTATTGTTCTTTGCCAATATAGTACACACATATATGTTTGAATATCATACAATTAATCCATTGCTAAGAGGCCCAATTCTACATTGAATGAAAGTGATACATAACTTAAAGTTGATTGTGCTTACTTGTCAGGAAACAGTCCAAATGCATACACCAATTAGGCTCTCAGCTGTCTAGAATAAACATAGAGCTAACCAGTTGTAATGTTCTGATGTGCTTACTTGTACAATATTTGGTACAGGCGTAACATATATGACCAAATCTTTGTCCCATATGGATATATTTTTTTTATCTGTACCTGAAACTTCATGAAGATTATGTGCTCTTTAGTATGGTCTGCTATTCCTTTTACTATCAGAGACATCTTAATTATGTTTAAAACAAGTTAATATATTATAATTTTTGTATTGTATTTTTTCCTCGACTTAAACCACATTGTACAAAATAACCAAAATGCAGCAATTATTTGGTAAATCTTACAAAAATCATGTTTTTATTTCCTTAGAAATAATTTCCTTATGTATTTTTATTTAATGTGAGAGATCCACTTATGACAGGGCCTGATTTCAGTACATCAAGCCCCTTCAGTGGAATTGTGTAATAATTTGTTTTTTCTTCTATTTTTATTTTCATATTTTATTGATTCTATGGCATGAACATTTTTGAGCCAGCTGTGATTTTTTTTTTGTATTAATAGTTTCCTTAATATTATAGATGGTGAATCTATCTACAATAAGCCTCTATTCTTTGCAACATTACCATTGCATGCTAATGGTAAGACTTGTTTTATTTCCAGGCAGAAGAGATAACCTTAACTATTGGCCAAGCATTTGACCTTGCTTACAGAAAATTCCTAGAATCGGGAGGAAAGGATGTTGAAACAAGAAAACAGATTGCTGGATTACAGAAAAGAGTAAGTTCCATAGTCTGTCTCAGTTTAATAAATGTCTTACCTAGGTTTTTTTTAAAAAACAGTCATTGCTATTCCATATATGGAATAAAAATCTTAGTCATTTTATAGGAGATTTATTAATGGGAAACATGTCATTTGAAGTCCCGTTTGTTATATTTGAGTTATATTTGAGTTATATTTAAATGGATTCAACTGAATTACAAAATTGAAATTTTAGGTATTATGGCTGTAGACATACAGCTGTCCCAGAGATAAACTATAAACCAGAAAATGAGGAACAGAGTAACTTGATAAAAAATAAAACAAAAATGGCAATAAGAAACCAGTGGAATGCTTCACTATAGGATATGGGAGAATAACCTGTTTGTATAAAAGAACATGGGCTAAATTTAAACTTGCACACGGAATGGATGGTATCTAATTCTTGTCACTCTGCAGATAGAAGTTTCTTCAACCCAGTAGGGGAAAATGTGTTTTGATCATTTTCCTTCTTGCCTTCTGTGTTTTTCCAAATCTGTCTCAGAGAACTAGGGAACTTTAAGAAAAATTGGGAAATATATCTTTCTGTCTGAACGTTCCAGCAGCAAAAGGATCCCAGTAAGATAAAAATCGAGGGTTTCTGTTAATTTTGCTGAACGTATTTATGTATCTATTTTGTGAACAAATTGGTTATATGGGAAGTCATTGGTGAATAATATAATGTTTTATACTGTATATATAACTGGATACAATGTTTCAGTTGTGATAAGGCTCTGTTGTGGAAATAAGTTTGTTACCCATTTTTAGGTAACTTAAAAATATGCATTTCCTTTTAATTAATGCAGTAAATTAATATTGCAGTTTTTTTCCATCATACAAATACGATACAAATTTTGGGACTCTTTTAATGACAATGATGTTAACACCAGAAATACATCTTGTTTTACTAATGATAAATGCTTTGTTCCATGATGATTTATTTTTCTAGGCTTATTCAATGTAGTTCTGATAATGTATGAATTTTTCTTACCTTGACACTATTTCTCTGATTTTTTAATACATGCATATTTTTCAGATTAATGAATTAGAAACAGAAAATCTGGAGCTAAAAAATAAGGTGCAAGATTTGGAGAACCAGTTAAGAATAACACAAGTACATACATTGCCAGTAAGTACACAGAGCAAAAATGTTTCTCTTAGCAATTTATGTTTCTATTTTCAATTTTTGTTTTATTTCCATCATAAACCAGCATTGATCTATAAGAATTACTCTAATAGAGAAATGTTTATTAAATTCATTAAATTTATATATATTAAATTTCTCATCTCTCTTTACAAAGCGAGTCTGGGTGGTATCTTCATTACTTTATAAATAACTCAAGGTGACTAAGATATCTAATACTCCTTCCTTCTCCTGTTTACCGCCACAAAACAACCACCCTGTGAGGTGAGTTGGCTGAGAGAGAGTGGTCACCCATTTGGCTTTCATGCCTAAAGTGGGACTAGAACTCATAGTATCCTGCTTTCGTTAATAATAACATTATGTTGCAGCTATATATGGAAAGCAAAGAAGGTTGTCTATATTATAATACAGTGCCATATTACTTAAGAAAATATGAACATTTTGAGAATTCAAACCATCCTACATCTTAGGCCTAAAATAATACTGTAAAATGTGAACTTGTTCTTAAAATGTTTATGGATTAAGGTTTTGCTACTGTATATTACTGTATTTGGGTAGGCAGATTATGTTGCGGGAGTAAATGTAGTTATTACACTTGCACCCTTACTATACAGATATAAAAATAAAGCTCACAAAATTTAAAGCTAATTACTTCTTAAAGTTTACAGTATGTTAAGTCCTTTAACATGGAATGAAAATGACTTGTTTATGTAAAAAGAAGTATTTTTCACAAAACGAAACATAGTATGAGCTCTGTCCTTATAAACCCAACCTAAAAGTGGGTACCTGATCTAAACCCCTAGAGAACTCAATTTGGTAAGCATATATTTTCCTGGAAAGTCAGTAAGAGATGTGAATCTTTATATTAGTGAAATTCATTTTATCTCTAAATGAAGAAGAAGGCATACCATTTGTTCCACTGATGAGCTCTAACATGCTTAAATAATTTCAAAAATGGGCTGAGAGAAATGGGGGTTTCCATTCATGTAAGTTTCATTTGCAATTAGCAGTTGGCTATCCTTGGCAAATATTGAATGAATAACCAAAGAGAAAGAAACTTACCAAGGGAAGAAATCATAGCAAAGGACAAAAAGTTGATCCAGTCAGAAGTAATTGGAGCAGAATGAGCAGGAGAGAAAGATGTCAGGAAAAGAAAATTCAAGTTGAATAAGCAATGATTCAAGTTACACAATGATTCAAGTTCATTACATCGTACTACTTATGCAGTATTTTACAATAATACTATTTCAGTTTAAATGCAAAATTGATTTAAGGGCAGACCTTGGGAATGAAACCTATTCTGAAACTGGGAACTACCTGTATATAAGTTGATTTTAATTCTCCTTAATTTCCTGTGCATTATCTAATAGTAGAATAAAGCATCTGTTTATAATCAGATTTGTTCTGCCTTTTTAAATACAGTTTAGATCACCCTTTTAAAATAACATAAAATTGCAAATAAATCTAATTTCTACTATTTACTACTGATGTTCATGATAATATAATGCTAAGGCTTACACTTGGCTCAAAGGATCTGACTGAAATTTCATATATTAGATGTATATCTAAGAATATAAGTGGATTAGAAAGAAGCTGATTTAAAATGTTGTCAGCCCCATGGGATATGAAGATTAATTTGGATGAGGTTGGGCCATTTTTCAGAAACTTGCTTTTCTGGAGGAAGGGAAAAGACATGGAAAAGTAACAGATTAGATCACACACATAGCTTTCATCAGTCTAACATTATCATTGAGAAAAAAGTAGCAAATTTATGATTTAGAATGGTTTGTGCATGTGTGCATGAACTGAGGTATATGTGCAAATTATGGAAGTTTAGGCAAAGATCAGTGATATAAGAGACACTTTTGTCTAGATAGTCACTTTTGTCTAAACTTCCATAATTTTTGCACATCTATGTTATAGATACATGGTACATCAAATGACTTCAGTCTGTATTATGGAGTCCTGGGAACATATATTTTGGGGTGGTAATCCCTCCTTAGTTCCAAAATATTAATGGTTCAGTGGTTCTAAATGGTAACCAAAACTAGCTAAAGATTGTATGTATAAATAGGACAGTGCATTTAAGGAAATAATTTAAGGAAATAATACATTCTAAATGAACTAGGAAACAATTCAGGTAGTCCTCAATTTACAGCCACAATTGGGACTAGAATCTTGGTCATTGGGCAAAGCAGTCATTAAGTGAACTATCGTGTGACTGCCCATGTGACTGCTTCGTTCAACAACCACACTCCCAGCACTCCCAGTTGTGGTCTTTAAGCAATCATGTGGGTTATTTAGCAGATGGAGTCCTAGGTAAGGAGTATGAGGTTCCTTGGAATAGGAGAGACTCTGAGAAGTTCTACTGAGGAGCTGACAATCCTGCCTGCTGAAATCCAAGTAGGATTTTTATTCCATGAGCAAAGAGAGAATCGTGTGCAGTCTGCACCAGGCTTCCCAGGGTTTCCATCTCCCCACCCCCACCCCCGATGGACCCTTACCTTACTGGGCTGACTCTCTGCTTGAATTTTGACTTCCTCTTGTCTCAGGGGGTTGGCCAAAAGAACTGCCTGCTGAAAGTTCCCCTCCATGCATGGAAAGGTACTTCTTCAGGGGGGGGTGCAGGAATGGAATCCATTTCTTTACCCATCAAAGGAGATCACGTCTCCTTTATGCACAGAAGGGAACTCCTTCGGGAGGGTACAGAAACAGCCAAAAATCTTTGGGATTTCAGCTCCTTTTCTACACCCCACAAAAGACTTATCACCCCTCAAGAGGCAGCTCTTTCATCCAGCCCCCAGAGACAAAAGGGAGTTCTCTAGGCAGTTGGTAGCAACTTGCAACCTTCCCTTTCAGTTCCCCTATTTCCCAGCTTCTGGGTAAGCTGGCAGAGAAGATCAGAAATTACAAACACATGATGGTGGGGTGCTTGGTAACCGGTCACCTGCCAGCAGGTTGTGAAGCTCCCAGATCACGATCATGGGATCAAAGAATGGTGGTGCAACATTTTGCAACTGTCAGAAGTTTTACAGGCTGTAAAGCATCCTTTCCAAGGCTGTCATAATTCCAGACTTTTATTAAACGTATGGTCATACATTGAGGACTACCTGTATATCACAAAAGTATTCAGAAACTTTGTTTGTTCCAATTCTTACTGTCTGCAGATACTTCTATCTCTTGTAGAAAAGCCAAGTTCCTATTGTTGCCTGCAATAGTAAATAGTGGAATGTTATGTTTATATTAGCACAAAAATATTACTCCGGAAACATATTGGTACCAAGGACTATAGAGTTTTCTCCAAGGTGGATTTAACCGTCCTGTTTAAAGTACATGGCATAAAGTACTGGATTATAAACTGTCTTATAAACGCTAAATAAAAGTTTGTTTATTGTTTTATTGGGTTGTTATACATTTTATTTAATGAATAAATAAAATAAAAAGATTCTCCCATCGAGTAAGGGAAAAGTTATTTTTTTTCTCCTGCTCCTCCCTTGCAAAGAATTGTTGATTATCTAAATAACATGAACAGTCACAAAGAAGTCAGAGGACAGAAGGAGAATTAATCAAAATCCATCAATCCAATGTCTTTCATCAGAAGCAGCCTTCACTATAATGATAAAGTTCCCAGACATGAAAAGATTCCTTATACACACAGCAAAGCACCATTGGATAAAATCTAGAGCTCTCTATAACAATATGTGGGACCCACAAAGGAAAATCCTGAAGACACTTAACGTCTAATCAAAATATAATATATCTTCATCCCCATATGGTAACTGGGAAGTTGTATACATCTTATGTGTTCCATTATTATACAGATATTATAGATCCTGTAAGTCTTATCCTATTATGGAATTTATAACTGAATGTTTTGCAAAGTATTTTGAAAAACAATTTAGGTGATTTCCTATTTTGTGTTTTAGATCTCTGGGCTTTGATTTTCTGCTACACATTTCTTTCTTGCTTTGGGTTCATCATTATTCAAGATGATGTTTGAGAATAAGGGGGGAAAATAAATGCCAAATGCAATAATTAATCATAATCAGAGAGAGAGAGAGATTGCAGAAAAATGTAATTTAGCTGAACCTAAATATACCCTTAGGTTTTATGTAGTAATGTGATCTTGGAATATTAAGCATAAATAAATGGATTCCTAGTTGCATTGACATTAATATGTAAGTCTCCAGATTACAGCGACCATTCAGAATCGGTGGGAGTCAGGTGACATATCATTTTTAATATATTATGATTGATTGCCCAGGCAGCTTGATGTTTAGGCTGAATTTGACATTTTTATCCACTTATTGAATCCTTCCCAAGAACTTCCCATGATGCTGTTAAACATATTGTTGCTGTTCCAAGTAAAGCTGCTTTTTGCAAATGACTGATGGTGATTTCATCAATGCCAATGATTTTCAAGTATTATTATTATTTCAACATAATAATATTTTTCCAGCATTTAGAATAATTACCCTATCAGACTGGCAAAATATTAATTGTACTATTAATATGAATATGGAATTAACAGAATATGGAATTAATGAAAGAAGATATCTCTGGATTTCAGCCTTCATCCTGATTTATAATCTCTTGCCCCAATAAAGAGCATCTCTGTCTTAATTCAAAACATGTTTATACTCTCTTTTGCAACTTTTTTTTTTATTTTTAAAACTCATTTCATTCAGGAAACCCAGGACATGTTCAAAATGTGAAATACTTTAATTGTTGCTTGTGCATGTTTCATAAACCTTGGGCTACAAATGCTATTTATTCAGACTCAGACTTTTGTTTCCAATGTGGCCTTTATTGGATAATGTGGCCTTTTCCTTTCTGCATGCAAATTCAACACTGTTTGTTTAGTATTATGAAATATTACCCCAATTTATTTTCCTTATTGTAGGCAAGCAGTGTTACACCAAAATCTCCTTCCACTGACATATTTGATATGGTTCCATTTTCTCCCATCTCCCCAAAGCCATCAACACCTACTCGAAATGGCACCCAGCCTCCACCAGTGCCCAGTAGATCTTCAGAGATCAGTAAGTTCTGGAATGCCTTGATGTCACCTAAAGAAATACATGCCTATTGTGTAGTCCAGGGATGTCAAACTTGCGGCCCGCAGGCCGAACGCGTCACGCACTGGCCACGCCCACATCCGGTTTAGTGAAGGGAAAGTCACAATACGTCACATGACGCCGCCGTGATGACGCGAGGTTGACACCCCTGGTGTAGTCATTGCCTAAACCAACAAGGTAGCCAATGGAGATTTGCTTGCTAGAACATCTTACTAATGTTGCGTCCTGGATATGCATTTCAGGGAAAAACCTTTCAGAATACAGCATATTGCTCAGTGCAAAGTTGAGTTTTGGGGGGCATTTTGCCAGTTGTTTGAGTATGTGAGTTTATATGTGCTCTTCCCATCATTTTCTGTTGATATGTTTTATTCTTTCTAGAGAGAGACCTTTTTGGAGCAGAACCTTTTGATCCATTCAGCTGCGGAGCAGGAGATTTCCCTCCAGACATCCAATCTAAGCTAGATGAGATGCAGGTAATTCCAAATGTTTACAATTGTGTAAATATCAGGTGTGAATGCTGGGGGAAATGTGGTAGATTTAAGCCAGAAAAAACTTAACCAACCCCCTTCCCCAATCTATATGTTATACCTACATATATTTTATAGTCTTTTTATAAAAGAGGGAATATAATAAAAACACAATAAAATGTTCCTTACATATTTTAGTGCTAAATTTAATTATCCGTTAAATATATGTAATAATTCTATACATTTTTATATTACCTACATATATTTTATAGTGCTTTTATGATAGAAGGAATACAATAAAAGCACAATAAAATATTCCTTATGTGTTTTTCAGTGCTAAATGTAATTACCTGTTAAATGTATTTTATACTTCTGTACATTATATTGATATTGCTAGCAATAATTCTAATATTTCTTCTTTGTGCTTTCATGGATATCCAGCGTCAGCGATGGTTGGTATATTATTTTCTCCATACATTTCAATTCATTTCTACTAAGTTACATCATGTTATACATTTTGTTATAATGATGGCATTTATAATATGTGAGTTGGTATTGAAGTTCTTACCTGAATCCTGTTAAATGTTTCTCTTATATATATGTAACAAATTTATGTTGTTAAAATTTTGGGTTAAATCACTGAGAGTAAAACTGGGAAATGTCTTGCTCACTTCCTTTTTCTAATATTAACTTTTTCCTTGGCTGAATAAATAGCCTCTTGAGACCTGATTTGAAAACTAATAAGAAATTTGCTTGTGTAAAGGACAATGTGTACATCTCAGGTATAATGTACTTTTTACTTATCAATATAATATCATTTTTAGTATCTTTTCCTGTTCTTTCCTGGGAAATATACTATATAAGCTGATATCCAAATATAACTATACATCTGTTTAGGATGAAGTCAAAAGTTATATCCTTTATTCTTTCCCTTTCGTTGTGTAAATAATATTTCTGTGCTCTTTAGCTCTGGGTAGTATTTCAGTTGTAAAAGAATAGGACAGTCTTTCAAAATAAGACCTCTCCATGATACCTTTCCTTGGTGTATATTTAAAAAATATTGACATAAATGAATTGTTCCTGAAGCATCTTTATTGAATGATTTTGTATCTTGAAAATTATTTTGCAAAAAACTCCTTGGCTAATTCTAGTGCAGGACACTTTGCCATATTAGAGCATTGAGCAGAGGTATCTGAGAGGTTGCTTCTCTTCAGTTGGTTCTGCCCACCCAGTACATTCCAACATGGTGGGTGCATTCCTGGTCCCCTCGATAAACTTTGTCACCTGATGGGATGGAGGAAATGGGCCAGCATATCCTCTCCTAGGATTCCAGAAAGCTGTGAAAACTTGGCTTTAAATCCAAACCTGGAGTTGATGGATTATTGTTTGTCTAAGGCAGGGGTGTCAAACTCACGTCATCACGGTGGTGTCACGTGACCTATCGGGACTTTTTTTCCCCTTCGCTAAACTGGGCGTGGGCGTGGCTAGCACGTGATGCATCCGGCCCGCGGGCCAGGAGTTTGACAGCCCTGGTCTAAGGCCTCTGTTGATTTTTGTTCTTTTAAAGATTATTTCAGTATGGGCTTCCATTTTGGTTTAATGTGTTTTTCTGTTTTTATAGTGTTTGTTTTTCTAGTTTTATACACTGCCCAGAGCCCATGTTAAAATAAATGTGCTTTTTTCTTCAAGTTCATAAGGAGGTCTAAAAAAAAGAAGAGCAGGTTAATTGAGCATTAGAGAGGTGTTTCGCTCCTGCAAGCACTTATCTTACAAGCATTTTCAAAGAATACATAGCTCAACCAATAGTTGGAAAACTGGGACATATCCATCCATGATGTCACTTGAATACAGGGAATTAGAAAAGAGGTAGGAAAGGAACTGGCAATGGGGATAGTTTTCATGCAAGTATAGTATTCTGCTGAATACGAGATGGCTGGACAGCCCTTCAACTCATCAATGAGGAAGCGGCAAAATGTAGAGATACAGCTTTGAAAATGTGCTTCATTCAAAAACATCACTTTGCCCTATGTGTGTCATATGCATACATGTATTATTTGGGACTTCTGCCATTTTTGTCTCATATGTCAATAGATGCCTGTAAATAAATATATTATTTTCTTCAATATATACTTTTCCAGAATTTGGATACATAGATGACTTAGGGCTAATTAGTACAAAAAGATTTTTCCTTCTATTGTAAGTAGTATCCATTACATACAGCATGTTTTATGACAGCATTTCCCATGTGCTTCTGCCTCTTAGCCTGGATGAATGGGAATGGAAAAACACATAGCAAGTTACATGGTTCACCATTCCCCAATATATTAATAATTAACCACATTGCTAATTGTGTAGACATTTGCAGAGTTGTTATCCAACCCATCCCCAACCATAGGAGTGGTGCATTACAATATGATTAGCAATAAAGAGCAAAATAAAGAAGACTGTTGGCTACTATAGCAAATCATATACAGTAAAAATTCTGCCTTATAGTTGAAGATCTACATATCTTGATGCAATATAATGGTCAAGTAGTCTATTATAAGGATAGGTTCCAATTTCTTAAAGGCTTCGGAACAATCTAATTTGGCTTGAAAGCAAGCATAACCATAATGAAGTCAAAATGTATCTGGACTGGAGGGATCTCCTTTCTCTCCAAATGTGTTGTGCAAAGTATGGGACATAGGTAATCATCTACCCAATAACCAGGAGAAACATATATGTAAATCAGAACATTGCAAATGTTTTAGGTCTGATATTACATGAGATTATGTTTTTTTTAAACTTAGATATGGTGTCTTACTTCATTCTTTGTTCTTCCTTTCTTCCAGGAGGGGTTCAAAATGGGACTGACTCTGGAAGGCACAGTGTTTTGCCTTGATCCTCTAGACAGCAAGTGCTGATTGTCAGGA
This sequence comes from Thermophis baileyi, assembly GCA_003457575.1. NCBI lineage: Eukaryota > Metazoa > Chordata > Lepidosauria > Squamata > Dipsadidae > Thermophis > Thermophis baileyi. Next base: position 11,075,259 of record QLTV01002419.1, on the reverse strand, counting down.
ATAGACATTTAAAAATATATTATCTTTCTTTATTTCTTTTTACAAAAATTTAAAATGTATTACAAATATTATTGATGTGCCAAAAATGTTTCTCAACATATTATCTTCTGTGAGATTTGCTTCTTCAAAACTCCAGATAAGTTGCAGTATTATTCCTGTAAAATGAAAATTTACTCATGTACAGAAAGCTAAAATGAAATGACACTGCTGTTTGTTTTTTGTCTTCCATATTTTACAAGTCATTCTTTGTATCTTTTGGCAACTCACTTGTACAGCATGGGAACCCATCGTATCCTGTGAGAAGTCTTTTTAAACTTTCTTGCACACCACTTTCAGATAACAAACAAGCATATGGAACTATGATTGAAAAGAACGACTTTTAAAATAAAATCCCCACAATTGCTTTCTTAATTCCACACAAATACTGTTGCCAATATGAAATAAGGTTGTAAACCACCCAGAGTCGCCTCGCAGCAAAATGGACAGCAAACAAATTTAATAAATAATAAAAAAAATGTAACTACTTACACATTCCTGTAAACAATTACAGTGAGACTGAAAACCATAGATCCAGTCTATACAATCTGAATTTATATAGCATAGCTTCCTAATTGTTATTAAGGGCCACAAATAAAGCTAGGTTTCTAATGAACTGCAGTGCCCCCAATTTATGTTAATTTTCTGAGTGCACAGCATTTCTGACTTAGAAGTAAATGTTAAAGGCAGCCTCTATGCTTTTCTGGTGCATCATATTTAACATGCATCTACTAAATGAAATAGATTAGTATTTTTACAATTGCGATATCTAATCTCTAACTATGCCAAATATTAATATACCAATTATTTTCTATTAGTTTTTAATTTAAAAAGCACTCCCTAAAGATGTATAAAACTTTGATTAGATTTTTCACATTCCAGAGGGTACTTGGAAATTTATACACGAGAACTGAATGTTTCAGTAACAGTCATACAATAACTAGCTATTTTGAACACACACAAACACATCCATGTGTATATAGAAACATTCCCAATGTTACACACTATTTTTAGAATGGAGGCCCAACATGGTATTTCTCAACATAGTTATTTGAAAATCCTACTGTGAAGGTTCATTAAAAGTGTGCATGCTAAGGGCACTGCTTGTGGTGCATGTTAAATTGCTGTGTAAATGGCAACTTCTCACTTTAATTGCAAAGATTCCATTACAATAGTGATGGCATTCAAAAATGCCACACATATTTTGGAAAGTGATCTGAGGCCATTGATGCAATTGTACTGTTTGGATTTAACCTGCCTAGGATTATCACCTGATAATTCTGTTCAAACCACTTGGAACATAAGGATGACAAATGGATAAATAATTTCATTTTTCATCCTAATGCAAAAATTACAAATGAGTATCACGCAAGGAATCAAGATAAAAGAATTTAAGGTAGGTTCTTAATGAAGGAAGATTATAGGTTTATAACTTCTGCAAGGGAGCTAATTACTGAGATAGTGTACTACTTTGTCTCTGCATAGCAATAAATGAAATTTTGGTTGTGCATTTCTTTGTTTTCATAAATTAAGTTGCTTGTTCATTTTTTTTCCATTTTTACCAAAAGTGTATTCAACATGTACAAAAAAATGTTAACCTTTCTGGGAAAGTTTTTCTCTCCTGTAAGGAGCCGTTCACTGTAAAGAAGACGGGGGGGGGGAATGCTTTTTATATATAAAGAAAGATAAAGAGAACTGCTCAGGAGAAATGGGAAAGAAACATAAGAAATTATTTTGCTCACTTTATTTTTCAGGAAAACACCCTAATGGTCCGGTACTTGGTTTGCAAAAGAATAGTTTTTTATGTTATATTGCAAGGTTTACATGTGTATTCACAACATAAAAAGAAAACATTTATGCAATGGTATTTACCTTTTAAAGCTTTGTTCCAATCTTACAAAATACTTAAGCAGACACCTAGATAACCTGGAATTCTTTACATGCTTAAAATTAGTCAGCTGTATAGCTGTATAGCCTTACTGAGTCTTTCCTATACTCTGATTTGTGTTAAGTCTTCCTTTATTATTTGGTTCTTCTTTTGTATTTGCGTGTATATCTATATCTATGCTCTGAATCCAAAGAGGATGGAATGCATTTCTACAGTGCGTCTGATTTCCTACTTCCCTTCTGGCTACAGATCCTCCCATCATATTAAATGCCAAGCCAGAAGGCTCCATTATTTTATGGGGTGATGGGCAGGGTGAGAAGACACAGAGCCATTGGGAATAAAAGAAAATAGAAAATGACTCTTTGGATATTGGCCCATGTGCCTGTCAATATAGATATATATGAGATCACTAATGAGTAGAATAGGCTCTGTATCATAGAGAGACATATCTATAATTTTGTTCATCGAATAGTATTTTGCAGTTTGTACAACAAGGATGTTTAGTAGCCATATTAATGGCTTTTTTAAACAAATAGAATTTGTATTTTTATCATGAAGAAAGCTTTATGTAATAAGCATATATTTAGGGGCCATTTACAATGGATGTAGGAGAACATTCAGAAAATATTTGCACATTTTAAATCATTGTTTTACTGATTTTTATGGAAATTGATTTGCAAATTGCTAAATGTAATCTAATTGATCAAAATCTGTTCAAGAACATCTAAATTAATGCAGCAAGAAATTACATTTTTAATGAAAACAGTTTAGTGCTTTGGTTGAAATTTGTATTTCTATGTAATCCCAACTGTCTGTTTTATTTTGCTTCAAATAAATGGTTTCATTAAACTTGCATCATTGAATGGAATCTTTATTTAATATAAAGACTGGGGGTGGGGGGGAGTGGCATGTAAAGAGCCACATGAAGCCAGAGGTTAAGTTACTAAGACAGAGTAGGGAGATCCAACTTCTTGTATTCTCTTAAGCATGGCAGCCATGTTGAACCAGTCACTCCTTGTCAGCCCAGATAAGGATCATGTTCTTTGACAAGGTGGCTGAAAAACAAAACTCCCTAATCATATCATGCATTGGTAGCTTGGCTGTGAGGCCAAAGCAAGCACAGTGCAAAACAAGGGGACACCCCAAGCAGAAAAATACACTAGAAAAACAATAACCCCATGGGGAGGTTGTGGTAATATTAACAGGATGTTTAAATTAATATGCATACACAATGTAATCATACATAAAGTACATTAAAATAAAGTGAAGTGCAATATTTATGCATGTGTGTTTATTTTTAAGTTCTTTGGGGCTATGCATAAATCATAGTAAGAAATATATGTTCAGATTTATGTAAGTTCTGCATTTACACTTAAAGTAAACTTGCAAGAACAATCCAGTCCTAGTTGAAACACCTATGAATGCAGATGACTACAGAACTCTGTGGGCAGGATACATAAAAGTAATGATTTAATTAGAAGGGGATCAATATGTGTGTGCTTTCCAGGGAGTGTTTTGCGGTGGGGGGGGAGGATTGCCTCCTCAGCAGCACATTTTTTCATACTTGGAATAATTACTTTAAAGTAATGTATTTCACCTAGCATATTTCAGATTATTAGTTTCTTTTATTACAAAAAGTGTGGTTTCTTTCTTTACATAATTCCTCTGGAATGTAAAAAAAAAAAACCTGGGATGTTCATTCTCACACTTATTAATATGCCCAAATGATTCTGCCATCCATGTGGAAAGAACTCTGTCAGGATTCTTTTTCTGCCCTAGCAGACATGAAGAAGGCACCATAATGCCCAGACATTTTTAGACAAGGCACAATCCCACCCCAAGAATAGCTACAACTTTGCATTTGGAAATTGAGCAGAAGCATCTTCCAATCAGTGTAGAAGATGACCAGGTTGAGCCCGAGGGATGGGTCAAATATGCCATCAGTCATGAGTCGCTTTACATCAACAAGAGATCTAAGCCCCTCTTGAATGTCTCTATTCTTAACTCCCGCTAACTTTCCTTGACCGTTAGTACCGGTAGTTCAGATTCTTGTAGAGAGCTTAAGCTTACAATAAATGTTTACACATATTTGAAATGCCTGGATCTCCTGGTGCTTGACAACTTTTCAAATTCAGCAGTGGAGCCCATCAACACCCTCCTGTGGAAACAAGCCTTTCTGATGCTCTAACCTCAGTCAGAAAGAGGAGAGAAGACCTACTCCACCAAGACAAGGTGGTGCTATGGTCAGATTTTTGCTTTGTGCCCAAGATTAGTTGAACATTTCATCACGCGCAAGATGCAATATTTCAAAATTTTATGTCCAAACCCAGGAATGAATTTTATACAAATTAGATATACACAAGGCACTAAGCATCATCTTCATCTTCAGCCTAGAGGAATATTGATTGAATAGTCTATTTGGCTCTCTAAGGAGACATCCTGTGGAGAAGAGTAACATAATTTGCTATCCATCGGTGAGCCAGGAATACATCATACTGGCCTCCTCAGCCAGCAATAAATTGTTTCTTTCCAGCCTCCCAGCCCACTCCCATCAGAATGGGCTATTTTAGCAACTCTTGTCAGGTGGAATTCTAGTAGGTATGACAAGGCACTAATTTTGGCTAGGCTACCTGGGAATATTATTGTAGGATATCCCTTCCCTCTCAGCTATATCTCCAGTGACTGAGATTGTTAGTTGGACTTATTGCAAAGTTCCCTTCTGGTTACTAAAAAGATGATCCCAATAGATTTCCCCAAGAGTAATGGACAGAAGCTAATTTATACACGAGAGTAAGAAATAATTTGTCTATTGCTTCCTTAACATTAGTATTGTTAAGATTGATTTATCCTAGGACGTAGGCTGGCATATTTTTTTTCTTATGCCAGTGGCACGTCTTTGTCTATTTACTTGATTAATGAACTTTATTGACTGAAATCAATAATGGGGAGGGGGTGATCAAGGCAGTGTCACAATGATTTCAACAGCATTGTGGCATTTGAATACATTCTTTTTTTATGTGCATTGCAATGTAATAAGCCTACCCGTAAGGGGCGGAGGTTGTGTCCCACACCATTACACTCCTGCCATTATGTTTAAAACAGCAAGAGCTTGCAACAGAAGTCAGAGCATGTGCTGGAAGAGGAGAAATTGTTCCAGGGATGGCAAAAGGCCCTGTTTTCTGACTCCAAGAGATGGAATTAACTCTTTCCTCTTGGGCTCATCTTTCTGATGAACAAAATATTTCCTTGTAAGATATGTAAGATGGGAGTGATATTTTGGGTTATTTATAGCAATAGCAATAGCACTTAGACTTATATACCGCTTTACAGTGCTTTACAGCCCTCTCTAAGCGGTTCACAGAGTCAGCATATTGCCCCCAACAATCTGGGTCCTTATTTTACCCACCTCGGAAGGATGGAAGGATGAGTCAACCTTGAGCCGGTGAGATTTGAACCGCCGAACTGCAGCTAGCAGTCAGCTGAAGTAGCCTGCAGTACTGCACTCTAACCACTGCGCCACCTCGGCTCTTTACTTTTGGTTTCCCACACATAGATTGTAAAATTGGACATTAGTAAAATGCTGCTCAAAAATTAGTAGAATCCGGCTGATGTTGAAGTGTATATTAATGACTAAATGCAAATTGATAAGGCACGGGAAAGAAATGAAGAGAAGGAACTGCACACATTGCAATTTCCACTTGATTTTTAGTTGGTTTTGTTTAATCTACATTCATCAGCATTTCCCCCTATATTCTTGTTCAACTTTTCCAATATGGTACAATCTGCTTATTTCTATATTTTCAAGATGAAAGTATTATCAATAAATCAAAATTTGAAAAGGAAGTACAGGGGATGCTGGGTTTTTAAAATTAAAGTCTAGACATTCCTCCTCACCCTTGCATCAAATCAGACCATCGGGAGATTAAACCCACATGTATGTTTTAAGGTCAGTCTAAAGTATAAAGTGAAGCATGTAAAAAGCATGGTGGTTATTTTTCCAAATGATAGTATAGATTGCCAGCTGTGAACATGCTGGCTTGAAAATCAACCTCAACTGTGGTTTTCTTCTCCCCCTCAAGAGTTCTGGTGGCACAAAGAGCTTTGAACTATCTGTTGTCTGTAGGCATTGGTGATCCTACAGGGCACAATATTTTACTCTCTAATTCTTAAATCAGCATCACATGTTCATTGTATAACTAGTCCAGTCATCAATTTATGGCAGTAGAGGATATAGTTAAAAGAACCATGCTTCATTTCATGAAGTACTGACATCTGCAAATTCTTTTTTGACATCAAGTTTGGAAAAAACTCTGAGACTAGAAGCTTTGCTACTCCTAGAACAATGCTATCAGAATCTTAACCTCGAGTAAGACCTTCAGTACTTTCTAATACTTGAAGATCTTTATTAAAGTTTTCTCAGTGATCTTCATGCCATTCAAGAAACTAAGCCAAGGTTAAACATTTTCCACATGATGCAGATGTAAGTCAGGACTAAAGAGGATAATGGCATAGATCCGTGTTGGCAAACCTATGGCACGCGTGCCACATGTGGCACACGGACCCATATCCGAGGGCATGCGACGTGTTGCTCTATATCAGCTCCAGCGCATGCGCCTCCCAGCAAGGAGAGCGAGATCTGAAAGGCAGGCGGGCCTGGTTGTAGCCTTCCTTTCCTCCTCCATCTGCACCAGGTGCTCACCGGAGACTTTCGGATCTTGCTCTCCTTGCGACAACCGTGGTGCAAGCAGGCAGGCGAGTGAGCTAGCCAGTGGCCAGGCACACGTGTGCTCGTGGAAGCAGCAGCGGCGAAAGCGGAGAAGAAGAAGATAGGAGGGCGAGGTGAGTCTGAGCTGGCCGGTAGCTCTTGCCCTTCCCCCTGCAGCTGCTGCTGCTTTTCTGGGGTGGCGGGGCTGCGCACAAGGAACTATGGGAGCCAACTCAGGTGCATGGGTCAGCATTTGCTGGCTGGGTGGCTGCCTGCCCCGCCCTCTGCTCCTTCCCCGGCTCGGATCGGCTGGCGGCAGGCATGGTAGGGGGTCAGGCGGGGGCGTCACGCCGGCTGCGGTTGACTTTCCATCTTCGCAATTTTTATCAAGCAAATTTTGAATAGGGCGCATGCGCAGTGCATCGTGCGTGCGGGGGGTTGTGTGCGCATGTGGGTGTGGGTGTTGCATTATGGGTACTGGCATGATAGCGTGCGCGCGCTGCCATTTTTGGCACGCAACAAAAAAAAGGTTCACCATCACTGGCATAGATTGTTGGAAATCACTGAATAAATTGCTAATTAAAGCAAAATTTGAATTGGGGGGATTTAGTTGCATAGCCACTGATATTGGCTACATTGAATCTCATTCCCTCTTGCTCACTCACTGCCTTCTTTAAGCAGGGGAGTCTTCCATATTTCCAATGTACTATACCAATGATGGCGAACCTATGGCACGCGTGCCACAGGTGGCACGCGGAGCCATATCAGAGGGCACGCGAGGCGTTCCCCTATGTCAGCTCCAGCACGCATGCGCGCGCTGGCCAGCTGATTTTCGGCCTTGGGGAAGGCCGTTTTGCCCTCCGGAGGCTTCAGGGAATCTTCCTGAAGCCCAGGAGTGCAAAAAACGGCCCAACGGGCAAACTGTAAGTGCATTTTTCCGAACTTCCAGTTTGCCCATTGGGCCGTTTTTCACCGTCCCAGGCTTCAGTGAGGCTTTTGCACATTCGCGGGGGGGTGCGCATGCGCAGGGGGCAGGGAAGCGCGGGGGGGTTGTGGGGATGCGGGGGGGGAGTGCGAAAAACAGCCCAACGGGCAAACCGGAAGTGTGTTTTTCCGAACTTCCGGTTTGCCTGTTTGCCCGTTTTTCACCGTCGTGCACATGCGTGGGGGGGAGGGAATGGGTGTGGGCACATGCACGCGCGGTAGCGTGCGCACACACCCCCTTTTGGCACACGAACCAAAAAAGGTTCGCCATCACTGTACTATACCAAGGTTGTCAAACTGGCAGCCTGAGGGCTGGATGCATCATGCGCAGGCCATGCCCACCCCAGCTCCGCAAAGGCAAGAAACTTCACGATACGTCGCGATACGTCACGTGACACGATCGAGTTTGACGCCTGTGTACTATACCCTCATTCATTCCAAGTTACTGATAGATCAAAATGAAAATTTAACGCCTTAGAAACAAACACATTACAGTTGTCATCAAATAGGAAACATAACAGAATGCAGTTTCAGTTGATCCAGATGTGCCTCCTTCCTGGGTACTCCATTCCATTCTCTCCTTGCAAACCAATAGGGGACCTTCTGCTGAGCATGTTTGGTTCACTTTAAGGTAGGTTTTCTCTCTCTCTTTGGGAGATGTGTTTTGTTTTAGGGTTTGTTCAAGGCTTTTTGGTCCTAGTTTTGGTGATTCTTTTTATAAATCCACAGCATTTAGTCTCCCTCCTTGTTTTCTTTGTGGATGATCTCATTCGAGCTCATTAAGAATCCACTATTTATGAGAGCCAGTTTGGTCTAGTGAAATTGCTTGCCTAGAAAACAGAAGATTGAGTTCTAGTCTCACTTTAGGCATGAAAGCTGGCTGGTTGACTTTTAGCCAGTCACTTTCAGCTTAACACACAGGATTGTTGGTGCAGGTAAAATAGGAGGCAGGAGACCTAGGTATATTTATTTTATTTTATTTATTTATTTATTTATTTATTTGTCAAGCGTATATATGATTACGAACAAAGTATAAACAGAGTATAAACATGTTTGTGAATATATAAGTACAGGCATGATTATGAGTACAAGAAATTTTACAAATATATGGGTACATTAGGACAGGGACACTACCTTCAGCTGATCAATAAGCCAAGGCTATAGCAAGAAGAAAATAGTCTTCAGTATTTATGGGGAAGCTCATTGCAAACAGATTGCTCTTTCAAAAGCAAATAAACCTGTCACTGCTTCATAAATGAGTCTTCTAAAAGGGCTCAGCTTGGCTGAGATCACATCCCCAGAATAATTCTGCCTGTCTGGCAATTGTGGAAGCAATGTGGTTTCTTTCTGGACTAGAAGGATAAATAATGTATAATTAAATACAAAATATGTTACAACACTGAGGCCAAACTGTATGTCCAAGGATATTTATGTGCTAATAAGCCTAATTAAAGGTATTGTGAAATAACAATGTCCATGAAAATCCATGTATTGTCATAACAAATAAGAGGATATATGTTAACAAATGGCAATATGTTTTTCTTTATGTTTCCAGGTTTTCTAAACAATTTTTCTTTTCCCTCTTCTCACGCTCATAGTCAGCGAGAAGTCAATCCTAACCTTAATCCTTGGTATGGATAAATAGATGATAGATAGATAGATAGATAGATAGATAGATAGATAGATAGATAGATAGATAGATAGATAGATAGATAGATAGATAGATAGATAGATAGAAGAGAGAGAGAGACAGACAGACAGACAGACAGACAGACAGACTAGATGTTACACATTAGCTATATATTAGACTGCAAGTTGAAAATATGAATGCATATTTTCACCTGGCCATTTGACAAAAAGTATCTGGATGTTAACAGGACTAAAAAAATCAATTCCCATTGTTTCCCAATTGTTTTAGTAATAAGAGACTTCGAGACAGATGCTAATAAGAAGAAAATTTTGACCAACTAGGCTCTTTACAGGCCACTTGGTCCCTACAAAATAGACTAACAAATCTCATGCAATATCATCTTTGCTCGATCTACTGTCTTCCCAGAAAGAGTTGCAATGATCTGAAAACAGTTAAAATAACTTGAATCATCCTTGGTTGTGTGGAATCAGAAGACTTGGGCAATGTAGTGGCTGGTCATCTGGAAGGGACATGAGATGAAAAATGTGTGCAACCTTCGGAATTGTTGGACTCAGTGGTCAAGGATCTGAGTACAACATCAAAACCCGAATAGAGCATGAATAGACTAGTAGTATCTAAGTATATTTGGGTAAGGGATAGGGGATCAAAACCATTAGCTAAAATAGTTTAGTTTGGGAGAGTGAGTGAGTTTAATTGATGATGATGATGATGATGATGATGATGATGATGATGATGATGATGACGATGACGATGATGATACTTAGTTGGGCAATGTCAGCAAGCAAACAACCTACCTCAAAGAGCACCAAGGACCCCACAGTTCAGCCCCGAGCTATAGATATTCCCTTCTATTGGAATCAGTAAATTCTGTGAGAATATCTTTCAGTTTGAGAAGACTATCAGTCTCTGAAAATAATTTGCCGGCATTCTTTCTGTTAATGGCAAGCAAAGGAAAATGACAAACGCATATTCATAGCAGAAAGTTATCCTTTCTGTTGATTCCAAGTAAATCATTTTGATAACAAGATATTGCCTGCATCTGGACAAATGACAAACAAAAACAGTTCCCTGGAATAAGGCAGCATTCTTAAGTAGTACAAACTATACACTGGACTGAGATCAAAGCTTTGGACCATGCTAAGTATTTGTTTGGAGTTCATTTTCCTACAGACCTTGGAAACAGGATATCACTTCACTCCAAGGAATAAACACAAGTAGAAACACACAAGCACTTGACTTTGCTAGCAAGGGCAGAATCTGCCCCCCTCTCTTTTTTCCCTAATACACAATTAAACTCCATTCACAAATGACATCTCTGAAATATACATGTATTTTAACATGGTATGTGTCACATATGCAATGTATAAATATAGGGTTTATTTAAAACTTATAATGAATCAAAAATGTTCTAAGTGCTACAGAGGAATTTAAAGAAAAATCCAATAGAATGGTAAGAGGAATGATAACGGTCTCTTACTATTAGTTTTTGCTAAGGTGTCATATACTGAGTGCAGAAAAGCTAAAAATGACTATTATGAATAGGCTAAGTATGGGTTTCTTTAACACAGAGAATGTCGGATGCTTGATAATCCTATCTGCTCAGTTATAACATGTTTGTTTAGAAATCCTCAGTCTTATGGTCTTCCATGTAAGATCCAGAGAAAGTCATTCAGGCTGAAATCTTTGGGATAATGTTCTCTTATATGTTCCAATAAAGGACTAGACTTCAAAGAAGAGTAGGGTGGGTCTCCCAGCATCACATTTATGGCTCCGCAGTCTGAAATCACATCACCAAAATTTGGCAGCAAAATGGAAGAAATTCAATTGTTCAAAAAGAATAATTTCCAGCACTTTGGAAAAAAAAAAACCTGTTTTCCCTCTTTGGCAACACTTGCTCACATTTTTTTTCCATTAAAGCTCTTGAGAATCATTGTAAAAATCTAAAATGTACCAGTTGGAAGCTTTGGGAAGGATTAAGGGATAGATATAATCACAGTTTGCTTCTATGAGCTCACTTGCTCCCATTCCATAACTTAAAGTTCCTTTCCAAGGGATCATCAAAAGACTGAAAAGAAATGTACCACGTTACATTCAAGAAGACCTCCCAAGGTCCCTTTAGTCTTATGAGTCTATATTGATCACCTGATCACTCTCTAAAGCACTCTAAAAGGTCAGGAAGCTAGGTTGTAGTTCCTGACTGCACAAAGGTGCACAACCCCTGCCTTACAGTGTGATTCTGTCCATGTGTGCTCCTAAATAAGCACTACACAGGTGGACTTATTTCTGGAAAAAAAATTCAAGGGATGCAGTGACAGTGCATCCAAGGAGTGCACCATAATGTAACTGTTACAAAAACCAAATAGGCGGTTCACTCTGTAGTCCTATAGTGTGCAGTTGAAGAAAATACTTAGTGCCTTGTGCATATCTAATTTGTGACCAATTCATTCTCAGTTGTGCACCAATTTAACATGGAGACCAATTTAACAAGGTGAAATCCATCAACATATCAAGTATCAATTTTTAAAACTTGAAATATCTTTTGGTCCAGCCTTCTAATGCTACATTTTTTTTCTTTCATTCATTCATGTCCGATTCTTGGAGACTGCCTAGACAAGTCCTAGACAATTTTTTTGGCAAAGTCTTTCAGAAGTGGTTTGCCATTGCGTCTTCCTAGGGCTGAGAGAAAATGATTGTCCCAAGGTTAACCAGTTGGCTTTGTGCCCAACATGGGACTAGAACTCACTGCCTCCCAGTTTCTAGCCTGGTGTCTTTTTTTATTTTTTTAATTCCTTTATTAATTATCAAATTTTTTCCAAAAGTTACAATAAATCCTTAAACAATTCTACATCTACTTATTTACATTGATTTCCTATTTGTACAATACAATATTTACGATATTTACAATATTCTGTGTCTTTATTTCATTTTCCCTTTTTTGTTTTCTATTGTCAATCCATTGATACCAGTTTTCCCATATTTCATAGTATTCTCAGTCTTTTTGTCGTCTTAATTCTATAGTTAATTTGTCCATTTCTGCACAGTCGTAAATCTTCTTAATTATTAAGCTTTCAATAGGTAGGTGAGGATTCTTCCAACATTGTGCAAACGCAAGTCTTGCAGCTGTTGTAATGTGTAAGGTCAAGTATTTGATGTTTTTTTCTGTATTGATTTTTAAATATTCCAAGTAGAAAAAGTTCCGGAGTAAATTCTATTGTTGTACCTGTTATTTGTTGCAACCAATTGTGTATTTTTAACCAGTAGTTCCTCGATTCGGGACATAACCACCACATGTGAAAGAAGGTGCCTGGTGTCTTAACCACTATACCAAACTGGCTCTCTAGTGTTACTTACCTCCTGTCAAAAAGAAGAAATACATTGTCAGATGAAAGATGCCATAAGATTTTGCAACATTTAAATACACTGAATGAAGTTACGTTTTGGTCATATTTAGAGCCAACCTATTGAAATCAACGGAATTCTGATTTCTCTCTTTAAAGGCAATTAATCCCTAATCCCAAGCATGGCCAGATCTGGCTCCAACTTGCAGATGAAATACAGCAGGAATTCCCAAACCTAAGGGGCAACTACAATGTCATAAGCTGCTTACAGGAAGAAAAGCTGGATTTATAAATGTCATTGCAAAATCGGTACAGTAGATGCAATGAAATTGACTTATGATAGAGGATGTCAAGGCAATCAATATTTGGGATTTGGCAAGCATGCCTTGTCTGCTTTCACAAAAATACATGCCGGTGTGGTTCAAATGATTATATAAACATCGTTGCATCAAAACAATGTGATGTTTGTACAACAACACAGTAATAAAAAATGAAACAGAGGGCATAGCAAGAGGCTAAGCACATATTTGGCTAAAGCTAAATTAGCAGAATTCTTTCTTACCATTCCTTTGGTGTGAAAAATCTCCCCCTTGCTTTATTTTTGAAGAATATTCAAAAGTGAAGCCCAGAAGACATCATAGAAATAGAACGTATAATGCTGCATGTTGGTATTTTGCTGTGCAGTATACTAACTATTACTTGCTTATTTATTCTTAAGTATTTGTTTTTAATATATTGAAAAGTAGGAGCACCTTCCCCAGCCACCCTCATAGTAACAAATTCCTACCCTTTCTGACCAGCACAAAAACATTTGTTCTTGTCATCATCTTTATCTTAATTATGGCGTGTCACATTTCTTAGACAAGAAACATGTTCATTGCCTTGAGCTCTGTTGGAGGAAGACTGAATTTTGAAATGGAAATACCTGTGCAAGAATGGGCAAGAATGTGGAATGAGCTTCAAGCAGGTTCTTCGTTAGCAGCTTGATTTTTCCTTGTTTTTCTGTGAGCCTTTTATTATGAGTAATATTTTATTTGGGGGGGGGTGTTGCTTCCCACAAAAGAAAGAAAAAGAAAGAAAGAAAGAAAGAAAGGAGGGAGGGAGGGAGGGAGGGAAGGAGGGAGGGAGGAAGGACCACAAACCTGGCTGGCACTAGACACAGCTTCAGAGGATGCTATAAAACAGCACAGCAAAGGCTGAAGGGATCTCAGAGGTCATCTAGTCCAACCCCCTGCTCCCTGGCAAAATGGACTGCTAAATTGGCCGCACCCACCCAGTCACATGACCACATGGTGACACCCACCTAGTCACATGACCACATGGCCACGCCCACCTGAAGCCACACCCACCTGACCTCCAAGCCACGCCCACAAAATAAGCCACGCCCACAGAACCGGTAGGGAAAAATTTCACATTTCACCTCTGATTTTGCTGCTATTCTAGTGTCTTGGCTTGCTTTCAGAAAATTGATTGCCTTTGCAGGTTTTAGAACCATTATCAATGAAAATAAAGCAAGGAATGGTGCAGTGGCCTAGAGGTGGAGCGCTCGCCTCACAATCAGGAGGCTGTGAGTTTGATCCTAGGTAGCGGCACATATTTCTCTCTCTGGGCACAATGAGAAAATATCTGCTGCGAACTCTGCATTGGCGACAGGAAGGGCATCTGGCCAGTAAACACTCAGCTCCATTCAGTTGCCCTGATTCCACCCCGATGCAAGGGATTACGGGCTCATTAAAAGACATAAAAAAATCAATGAACCTAAAGCACACAATATGTACACCCCAAACTCATATGCAAACTCTCAGTTGAGGAGAGTTCCATCAAAACCATGGATAGAAATACTAAAGAATGAAATCTTGCTCACAGGTTGCCGATTAAATCACAGCAGACTCTACTAGCTGCCATGCCACAGAAGTCCCTCCTGGTATTTGATGCAACCTGTTTTGATTCCTGTTCTGTTCCTCAATGTGGTGCTATTGCTCTAAAAATAGCTGGAAAGGTCTTCCCAGAGCACTTGTAAATTGGAGAGTCTTTTACAACCTTTTTTAGTCTTCATTCTGAGGAAAAAATAGCAAAGACAATGTCCCCTTATTTGTTCTGCTTGGGAAGTATGTCTGATGAAGAGAGACAGAAGTCCTGAACCTTAATAAGAGAAGGCAGTTTAGAAAGCAGTTTAGGAATCAACAGTTGAAATGATAGTACTCATCTAATGTTTCCACATCCAGATTGAGTCTCTTAAGAAGGAGGCGTACCATAGCTTCTTTCAAGACTGTCACAAAGCATTATCAACCTCTTGCCAATCCCATCCCCCCAAATTCCTAAAGAAATCAAGAGGGCGAGGATCTAGCATGCAGATGGCTGAGCTCATTCTAGAGATAATAGATGGGTTCACCCAGCAGATCACTGAGAAATCTTCAAGTGTACATCAGAAACCAACCAGATCCATCAATTCTTTAAGACTCTCATTCTTATGTTTTTGAGCTGGAAGTAGGACATATATATTAAAAAGAGAAAGAAGGGGAACAAAATCCCTGCAACCTTCAGAGCTCTCTTGAGCCATTTGTCTTTTTCCTCCAGAACAGGAGTGGAACCAGTATGGCTACCTAGTTATTAGCATTTATATCTGAAACAGGAGAACCAGAGAAATGGCAATTCAAAGGTGAAAGTGCAGAATTATTCATATGTTCATTATTAATTGAATGGATCAGCCCCCACACTGCAAATAAATTCTGGGCATACAGAATGATAGCAGCAGGTTTGAGTTCAACTTTTGTTCAAAAGAATTTCACTTTTATCATCTTCTCAAAGCAGCCTAATTCCTGAACATCTGTCATTTGTCCTTTGCCTAGCAGAACTTGTGTCTGCATTCATGTGTATATGTCTCCATTGTGCACCTGTAAAAGAGAGAGAGAGAGAGAGAGAGAGAGAGAGAGAGAGAGAGAGAGAGAGAGAGAGAGAGAGAGAGAGAGAGAGCTAT